>PVIJ01010529.1:0-59667 GCA_004024925.1 Scalopus aquaticus
TACATTGATCTTGGAAACATAAAATTGTGCCCCCTCTGGAGAGCACTTTGGCAGGGAGGCCGGGTGGGAGAGAGACAATCAGTGGGGGGGGAGGGAGGTGGGAGGCGGAGGGAGGGAAGGAAAAGGGCACAAAATGGAATAGAAAAGAACACAAGGGACCATGGAGATGGATCACGGGTGAATTGGTGGTGGGCTACCCCAGGGGAATGCAAAATGTAAAAGACATAAATAACAATAAAAATATATATTTAAATAAAAAAATTTACATGGTGAAGCATATAAAATGAATTATATGAAATATCTTCAAAATGAGAGCTAATACAAAATTTTCAATGTTATATTCATGTTCAGCACACCAATATACTACAGATTAGGGCCTTTTTAAGTCAGTTATGATCTCACTGTTGACTAGTGTAATTTATTACAGCTTTCATGCAACTCATCATTACAGCAGTTATTAGCCCTTTCTTTGCAGTTACTTAGGAAGGCATTTGAAAACTGTGACATAATTCAAGATTTTCTCTAAGAGGTCCACACAATGCAGAGGTTGGGTATCTATTTATCCCATAGTGATTCATGGGATTAGAAAGCACACCTAGGCAGTTTCTCATCTTCTATAATATGAGTTTATTAAAATGTTTAGTACTTGAATTACATCATATTAATTGAAACTATTTACAAAAAACTATAAAAAGTGGCTCCAAAGCAAAAATAAATAAATAAATAAATAAATAAATAAAAAAAAAATGGCATGCATAATTTCAAGAATCTATTCTACTTTCTTTTTCTTTTTTTAACAAAAAAACAAAAACTTCCACTACTATGTTAAACATTAGTATATATTTTTTAAAAGATTTATTTATTTTATGCATACATGCTGGGGTGTAGGCCAAAGGTGTTGGGGGAGGGGTGAGAGAATTCACCAGAGACAGAAAGTGCAGCACAGGAAGATCTACTGAAGTACACTGCTGAGGGGAGCAGGGATCTGAGGGCAGGGAGGGGGTATGCTGGAAACATATTGAGGAAACTGGTAGAGAGAGGCTGAAGAACTAGTATTTTTTAAAGATATATTTATTTATGCATACAAGAGCTGGGGGTGGTGAGAGGATACACTGGAGACAGAGCAGGGGAGCAGAACATGAGGATCCACTGAAATACACCGGTGAGGGGAGCAGCAAGTGAGCCAGGGGAGGTCTGCTGTGCCCTGCGGGAAGTTCCTGCGGGGCTTCATAGTGCTGAGACTTAACCCCTTGAGCCACCAGGGAGGCCCCAGCAGCTGCAATTTAAACTTAGGGAGAATTTAAATTGCAAGCCTGTTATGGATATATTTTAGCCTTCGAACATGTAAAGATTTATTGACTTGAGGTCATGAAAAGACAACACAGCTCGATCTGGCCAAAATATGTATAATAATTAACCAGAGAGACAATGTATCTGACCTTAAATAGTGGTTAGAAAGTGAGTCACAGGGGTGGGGAGGGTGGGGGGGAAGGTGATTAAGTGCGAATATAGTAATTTTTCCATTAACATGTCAGTTTCAGAACTATTTGTAATGAGTTAACTGGGATCTCTTTACTAATGCACCTCAGGTCATGTGAAGCTTTGTCTATGTGACCATTGAAAGCTATGAACTTGAATGTGCAGTATTTACACCAATTCACTTCTTACCACTATTAATTATATAACCTTGAACAAGTGACTGAGAGGTACTGAGTATTTATTTCTTTTACAAGTGTATGCCTATCTGAGAGTTACTGATCATTTGGTCTTCCTTGACACCCCCATTTTTGTAAACTTCCCCTCCCCTTGGATTCATAGCATAGGTTATGATTGCCTAGAACTGAGGTGGGCAATAGAATATTTCAACAAATATTTATTTACTAGCCAGTTTTATAAGACACAAATGACAAAATCTACCTGCTCATGTATTTTATATTCCAGGGAGGTATCAAGGGGATAGAGAAGTAGAAAAAACATTACAGAAAAAACATGGGGAATTTTAAATGAAGATAAGTATTACGGAGAAATTTCAACCATGGAGAAAGCCTAGGCAATGTTGGGAAATTAATTGTAATTTTAAAAATGATGGTTAGGAAAGGCCACACTAAGTTGTCATTTTAGCAAAAATTAGAAAGGAGTGTGTGTAAGTCACACATACTTCTCAGATAAGGACATTTAAGTCAGAAGGAGGAACACACAATTGTGATTGTACCTGACAAGTGTGAGGAGCAGTAAAATGTTAGTGTGACTGAAGGCCAGTGAACAAGACACAGAAAAGGTTACATGATCAGGAAGTTAATAGGTGGGTAATACAGAACCTCATAGAATGTTGTAAAGAGTTTTGATTTTACTAGTAGTGGAATAAGTAACCTGACAGAGAAATGACACAATCTGCTTTAAAACATGATTCTATTTCCTATACTGACAATAGAGTGTAGGAGGATGGGCAGATGCAGAAAGATGAATGGCCAGGAAGGAGAGAGAACATGGCAGTTAGGCTTGGATGGGGAAGACTGAAAATTTGAGCAGCCATCGTATTCTGAACGTTACTGGGAAGTCAAGCTTAATGGATTTATTATTGGAGTATTACATGAGCATGTAAGAAGGAGATAAATCAAATGTGACTCTAGAGAAAACCAGACATTCACTTTTGGACATTTTGCATTTTAATACTTATTAAATATCTAAATAGAAGTATGCAGTAGGCAATTGGATATGTAAGACTGTAATTCAAAGAGGATTGTAAACTGAAAATAACTGCCACAAGTTGAGTCAGTCAGCTTCTTTCTACTGGGACCAGTATTTATGACACAAGAACTGATCCAACTTCACACTAGAGTTTGATATATAGAGTTTGGTCAGGATTAGTGCTTCCAAACACAAAACAAAAATAAAATTGCTATTATGGTGAAAGAGGATCTAAGTGTCTTAGAGAGAAACCTATCCATAAAAGTGATGGAAGAATGAAACAGATGCACAACTATGATATGTATCCAAGTAGAGAGAAATACCAGATGACATGAGAGCTGACATGTTTTGCAATTAGAATCAATTATTCATTGTTACAAAAGAGTTATGTGAGGATTTTGTTCCTTTTCACCATATTATTACAAATAAACACAGTACTCCACAAGGTTGCTATGAGGATTAACATAGAGAATGCATGTTTAAAAAAATGCTGATATTTTAAGTACTATGGAATTATAAGGTAAATATAATATTTCAAAGTAGTTATTAGAAAGTGCTGAGAAGTAAAATTGGCTTCTATGATTACATATAACATACAAGATAAATTACAAAAATAAATAATTTTTCAAAGTAAACATATGTTATAATATACCTTTAAATCTATTTGAGTTGGTGAGATAGTACATAATTATGAAAGACTTTTAAAATCATTTTATTTCTTCAGTGAGATTTGTTACAAGTAGTTCAGTAGTATCATGGATTGTTTTTGATCCCTACTATAAAATTATATTTAGATAAAATTTGACTATAGATGCAAGGCAATAGAATCCACTTTCTTTGAAAATGTATGAAGACCTCAAGCAAAATTATTGGGCACACTGAGTTTTAGCATTAGAAAAATCAGCTAAAAATCTCATAATTTGTTGACTAGACTGAAAATAATTCCTCTACTTCCATGATGTACAGGGTGACTTAAAAATGCTCTTATATACAACATGTACATAAATAAAATAGTCCGCGGGTATGAATTAGTGAAAATAATTATATTATTGATTTAAAAACCTAGTGAGTTTGTTGATCAAATTAACTACATTTTTAAAGTGTTATATGCTATAATATTTATAAATTTAGCAGCTTGCTATAGCATTATTTTTCCTAATTTTTATTTAAATTAATTTATTTTATATGAAGTACCTTTTTCTTACATTTTTAAAAAAAATATTTATTTATTTAATGCATACAAAAGCTGGGTTGCGAGGGGAGTGAGAGGATTCACCCAGAGAATGGGAATCTCTCTGGCCAGGGATCAAACCCATGTGGCAGTGGCTGCAGATAGCTTCATAGTGCTGAGACTTAAAACCTTGCACTGGTAGGGAGGCCCTTCTTACAACATTGTTAATCCTACAACATTCTTTCTGAGAAATAATGCAATTAATATTGAATACATTGGAAGAAAATGTGTTGTATAAACCAGAAATTTAGGAAATAACTTGACAAATGAAATTTAGATAAGATCATGGCTATAATATTTATGAACCAATTTGTCCAAATATAATGTTATTTATATTTATATTATATTTATTATAAATATAAATTATAATATAAATATGATATAAACATAAATATATATTTTATATTTATATTATATTTAATCTTTACATATATATTTATCTATGTATATATTTCAGAGGATGTTGGTAACATTAATAAAGTTTTTTAAGATAATTTGAAATATTTCACCTGGGAGCGAAAGTACAATGAAGACACATATTTCTGGTTCAGTGTTCCAATTGGAGATAATAAGTCTTTTCTACACTTTTTAGATTAAGCAAATTTTATGTGTGTTTTTATGTGCACTTTCTTTTTCCTTATAATGAAGAAAACCAATTGGGAAAATAATATAACTTGCCAAAAATGAATCCATGTTCTTACTATTTTTGAAAATTAGTACTTGTAACCACTGAGTGATTTCATCTGGTCATTTTCATAAATATTAAAGTGAGACTTTGGCTTTGTATTTTCAAATGTGACTTAGAACTAAAAAGTTTCATTTTCTTAATTATTACCCCCCATTTTCTTTTATTCAGAGTCAAATGAAAGTAACTTTCACATGGTATAAAAGGACACATTTATATCACACAATGCATTAACTAAAGAAATAACCCTGGTGATAATATTTATAATGGCATTCACTTAAAATTTGATTTCTTAAAATGAGTATTTTCAGTCATTTCTTTTTATTTCCCTCCCTCTTCTCATTCTCTGCAAGAGCCTAAGTTCATGCTAAAGAATCTATTTTTTTTTTGCAAATGATCAAAAGAGTCACTCTAACTCCCTGTATCTGATTAATCTTTACATTAAAAGAAATATTTCTTATGTATCATTTACAGAACAAATTAACTTGTTGAATTTCATGATTCATCACTTATAGTCACCTTTCTGACAGTGACCTCATTTTTAAAATCTATTCTCTGTAAGTTCTATTTTTTTGACTAACACACATACATACACACACAAACATACATGGGGTATGGTCCCTTGTAGCTAAGGACAATAAAATCAACTGCAGCAAACTGGCCTTACGGAATTATGTTTGCTCTAAAGTTTGTAAATGATGATATATGTCATAATTAATTTCAATTATTTCAGAAATTAACTAAATACTGTCTAGAACCCCATCACTCAGCTTTATCAATTACCTATTCATGGCACTTTTGACACATGGATGAGCCATTGCGGATTAATATGAAACAAACACTAGATAGGATGTTGCTTCATTGTAATGTTTTCAGAATGCATTTAACAAAGATAAGGATTTTGAGAATATAATCCCAATCCCAAAACCATACCTTGAAAGAAATGTCTGAAATATATTCAAATGTTCAATAAATGTTCAAATAACTGAATTCTTAGTACATATAAGTTCATTTTTACAGTTCATTTGTTTTAATTAGTATCCAAATAAGATACCTGCATTGCTATGTATTAGATATTCAAAACTCAGTTTTAATCTCTAGACTCCTCATTTGTCTCTCTTTTGTTTATTGTCTTCCCTTGTAGTTACCGCTGATCCCTAAAATTATATGTAAATATATTTTTTTAAAGATTCATTTATTTATGCATACAAGAGCTGGGGTGAAGGTCAGAGGTGTGTGTGTGGGAGTGGGAGTGAGAGGATTCACCAGAGACAGAGTGGGGAGCCAGAACAGGCGGACTGACTGAAATACCCTGCTGAGGGGAGCTGCAGGTGAGACAGGAGAGGTCTGCTGTTCCATGTGGGAATGTCCCTGGCCGGGATCAAACACATGCTGCAGTGGCTGCTGATAGCTTCAGAGGCTGACTTAACCCCTGTGCCACCAGGGAGGCCCCTATGTAGATAAAATTTGTCTGTGGTGTCGTTGAAAAAAACAGGATATATTTTCAAAAGAGAACTTACATAAACTTGAGTACATTCATAGAAGAAGTTTGGAGATGGCAAATAAACTGTAAATAATGCTGTGGAAAATGAGTAAAAGAACTAAAACAAAACAAACAAACAAACAAAAAATACCGGAAGATTCAAATGAAATTGATGACAGTCTTCACACACTTTAAAGGCAGAATAAAATTAGCACCTAGCAGACTGATGGGTGAAATTTGTTTGAAGACAGATTTGTATAAATATAATAAAGTACTCAAAAGAGCAAAGAGATGTTCCTGGGCTGTGATTCTTTGTCATTGAAACAATTCAAGCATATGTTAAAACAAGCACATAATTTCTTTTAAAATCATGAAAAACAAAAACTGTTCACTATTTCTCAGAAAAAGCTGAACTTTAGGAAAACAATATTCCCTTCTTTATGATATTTTGTCTTTTTGTTATCATTTCTATTGTTCCTCTTATAAAATAGATACGAAATACATGTTTTCCCCCTCCCCGAACACACACACATGCACACAAGTCGCTCACATTAGTTGTAGTGGTAAATGGATTAGTAAACTGGTCATTAATGCTCTGTCCCTCTTTTGATTTTTCTGAATTCCAAATCTGAGTCTCTTGAATGAGGATCTGTTTAGAGGAATATGACATAGCCAGACCCTTAGGAGCTAACACTGTGGCTTGTATTGTCAAATTAATTCCAAATTAATTCTGTACTTAAATAGTGCCAACGTGGGGTCAGCTCACTGTCTGTGGGTTTTCATCCATGTGCTGACAATTGCACGACCACTCAGGCTCAGGGTGAAAATACAATGGGGCTTATTTAACAAACAGGAGATTTGGGGAAAAGGGAATAATTTCTGGGCCACTTGTGGTGGCCACTAGGTGTCTCATCCCAGAGAGTGTCCACAGTGTCTCATAGTCCCAAACAAAGGATGCTCATGCAGGTGGGTTGATGAGGATCTGCAGTTAGAGGCATACCAATAAGCCATAGACCAGGATCCAATTCATGGTGGCAGCTGGAGGTGATCACTGGTAGGGTTGTTGAGGTGACACCACAGCAGCCACAGCAACAGTCTGAAGGCCAGACTGGACCGCACTGGATATCTACCAACAGTGCTGGACCCAAGAGCACCAGGAGGCAGTACCAGATGATTAGAAGTGGTGGACAGCTCCCAAAGGCTTCCAGACATCGTGCCAGTCACTGGTCAGCTGTGCTGTTCTGCATGGGAAAGTAGTGCTGGTCAGCACCGGACACCAGGAAGTGATTTCAGAAACACCAGTGTTATAGTTCTGTTGACCTATACCAATAGAGCACAGATCTTTAGGCCCACATTACAGTACTCTTTGCAAGAAGAGTCAGAGGCAGGGCCAGAAGCAGGTATAGTGGACAGGTTTCTGCAAAGGCTCGTGGAAATCTACAGATGTCTGGAAGGTCTACAAAGTCTTCAAGGTCTTTGGGTCTGCAGAGGTCTGAGAATCTGCGGAGGTCTACTGAATCCCACTCAATGCTTCTTTGGGGGATCTCTGATGAAAATTCTTCAGAGGCCATCTGTTGAATCATCTAATTCCGACTATTGAATCCTTCTTCAGAGCCCATCTGCTGAATTCCATGGAAGCCGTATGCTGAATCAGAGCAAGCTGGCTCCTGCCCTGCTTACAGCCTCTTCAAACTCCCCAAACTGCAAACCCGATTGGACAGTTTTTCAATCCTAATTGATTGGTTATGCAATTAACTCACTCCATTTTCAATTCTCAAAAAGTGCTCGAGGTTTAAATGACAACTGGAGAGCTTGAATCTGATTGGTCTAGTCAGCTTGAACCTGAGTGGTCTATTCTCAATCCTGGCACCAGATACAAAAGAAAAATACCTGGCACCTGCCCAGACAGGAGCTTCACTGCAGTCAGATCAAGTTGGTGGGACAGTGGGCTCTGGGGGCCCATGGCCAGAGCTGGCCTCAGTGGGGCCAGAGGCACACCGTACTTGGTGCCCCTCAGTAGTGCCGGGTGTAACAAGGGGTGTGGGTGGCCCTACAGTGGTGCTGGGACATGGGTCCTAGGGACTGCAGGGAGCGATCCCATTGGAAGCCCACCATGTTATCTGGCTCACATCAGACCACCTCCCTGCATCTTCAGGGAGCTGCAGTGCTGAAGCCGCCTATATGGGTCTAAACCCTCCTCCCAGGGGCCCTAAAGCAAAGGCTATGTGGCTCGGTAATGCCTCCACTGTTGCAGCCCCTGGGCTGGCCCGTTTAGAGCAGGCAACCCTGTGGCTGCAGCCTGTGGGGGTGGGGGGCTGCATGCCCTAGGACATCAGAGTGGAAAAACCACTGCTGCCTCTGCCAGCACGGTTGTAGCGGCCTGGGTATGGCCATAACAGCATGCTTGGGAGACTGCAATGAAATTCCTGTCACTGCCACCAAAGCAACCCAGTTACTGGCACCCTGGAGACTCCAATGCTCCAACCAGTCTGCTAACAGGGCAAGGTCCGCCAGCCAAGGCTGCTCAGGAACAAAACCTTTGCCCTGATACTTGAACAGTGTGGCCACTGTAACAAAATCAGAAAAGTTACTCAGTAATAAATTAGTAATGACTTCAAAGATAAAAGGAACGAAAGGTTTCAAGCCAAGCAGAGAGAATACTGAACATCAAGGAAAACTCCCTGGGTCCTTCCTTTCCATGACATACAAACACCTCTAGCCAGAATAGACGACATCTCTAAATACGGCTTGTAAAGTTCTTCATAGAGCTGTGAGGGTATAAATTCTGAAACATCTTGATTTTCTACTCTAGATAGGTGCATACCTTGAGGGGCACTCTTTCTAGATTTACAGAGTGTCAAGTTTTAGATGTGCTAGACCTAGCATATTTAGTACATTTGCGGGACCCTTAGCCAATACACAAAGCTGAGAGCATTTCTGGGTAAGATTTCTATCTTCTCGCATATATACGTAGTTTTTCTACCTGCAGACTCAGCTGACAAAGAGAATACACCAGAGTCACCTGCCTTTTCTTGCTCTCACGTGTGTTCTCATGAATGGAATAAAGAAATAGCAGGAAGGCTACTTTAAGTCCTTCTTTATAATAGTTTGGGGAAAGGGTCAGGTTGGCCTTTGAACAAGGGTTTGAATTGTGCTGTTGTGCTTCCCCCCCCCACTCCGTATATGTGCATTCCACATTCAAGGTTTCAACCAATCCACAGTGTCAGTGGGTAAGATCTGTGGATAATGAACTCATTGACATAAAGGGTCAACTAGAAGGCACATGAGGATTCACAGATTTTGGTATTCACATTTCGGGAATGGGGAGGTCCTGAAACCAATTCCATGAGGATAAAAAGATTGTAATTAGGTTTTTAGGAGTTAAAAGTTATTGGGGATTTTGGACTGTGGTGGGGTCAGTGCTTTTAACCCTGCATTTTTCTATGTGCAACTGTATATTGTTGAGCTTTCCAGCATCTACAGAATAAGGAATATAGTAGATCAGCATTAAAATATTTAGCTAACAAATTGCATTCACAATTTTCTTCAAGGTCATCTTTATTCATATATGTTAATATTTTAATCCTAGCTCCAGCTCTAGCTCCTAGACAATCTCGAAGACAGTAGCCTGTATGCATCTCACTCACCTTTCATTCCCTCCTTTCAACTAAAAACTACAATTAGCATTTTACTGTGCATTGCCCTATTTTGTAATTGCCTACACCATATGCTTTAGCACTTCAAGATAAAAACAACTTTATTTCTCTGGTATCCTCTCCTTATACTATTGCAAGAGTATAGATGTTCAACAAAATATATGTCAAGCAAATACAAGTGACATTTCTCTAAGTTTAAGTGTTTAAGGTTCTGCTCCATATTTGTAGTTCTAATATTTAGTTTTGAATATCTCCTCAATTTTCCAAGATTTACCAACTATCTCCTCTCTGCACAGTACTTTTAATTAAAGGAAGCTATTTTTAATTGTGGAATGTTTGCTCATGTTAAGCCCTACCATTGCTAAAGGACTTAGTTCTGATAGGAAAGAACAGATAGGGGAGAGACCAGGATTGTACAAAACGTGAGATAACCTACTTCACGCCTTCTCTTTGGGGGCTGTACATTTTCGGCCAAGCTTTTTGGGAATCAGATGACAGGCTCATCTTTTTTCCTAATACTGTTTCTCTGCCACCAACAGTTCCTCCTTTGTCTTTTACTCTCCCAAATTCCACTGCTATTAGACAACCAGAAAAAAAAAAATTGGGAGAGATAAATGATGAAAGGGATGCAGGATTTCTTCTCTCCTGAGTCTTAGATACTTTTATGACAGTCTTTATTTTTTTTAAAGATTTATTTATTTATACATACAAGCTGGGGTACAGGTCAGAGGTGTGGGGCGGTGAGAGGGTTCACCAGAGACAGAGTCGGGAGCAGAACAGGCAGATCAGAAACACACTGCTGAGGGGAGCAGCGGGCGAGGCAGGCGAGGTCTGCCGCGCCATGTGGGATTGCTCCCTGGCTGGGTGTCGAACCCACATCGCGCGCTGCCGACAGCTCCACAGCGCAGCACTCAACCACTGTGCCACCAGGGAGGCCCTATTATAGTCTTTAGCAATCCTTTACTATACTTCAAAATCTTGTCATTGACTATATTTAGTGACACATCCATGATCTTTTCCTCTCCCCACAGTAAGAACCTATTGGAGAGGATGATAATCTACTAAAATATTCTCTGCTCACTATGTAGGAGTTAGGCTATACGGCTGATTAATGCAGCCATGCATGATCAGTATTATAGTCAACAAAACAGCAAAACAACATAGCTTCTATTCTTTGATGTTGGCTGTATACCAGGCACTGTGTGAAGGGCTTTACTAGAATTACTTCATTTAATTATCCCAATAATTGCATGAAGAATTTATTGTCTCCATCTTCCTGATAAAGAAACAACCTTCACAAAAGTTGTAAAAACTTGCCCAAGGTCCTATGAGGAAAGTATTTGAACAGTGATGTTTAAAATAACAGCACCCATACTCTCAACTCATATCATTTTGCCTCTCTAGAAAAGGGGCTACAACTGTTTTCCAGATAAGTTACTGCCCTGAACACATGAATGTCCAAGGTCCACATGAGTTAGAGCACTACAGCCAAACCTATCTTCATTCACTGCAGTTGCCATATAAGTCAGTACTCTAGCAATGGAAACAAAAGTCACTCAGTCTTTTCTCCCAATGATTTTCCTAAAGCAAAACTAAAAACTCAATGTAAAAAAGTAGTTTTTAATCACTTTCCTTACAAGTTAGATTCATCAGTCAGGGATAACCATTTTCTTTCTTCCCCTAAAAACCTTTTGACATTATTAAAATCAACACAGAATATAATAAAATCTGAATTCTCTCTAACCTTATTTCTAGACTAATTTAGGAAGGGCAAAATCAGAGGAGCATGAATTGTTAAAGGCTTCAGTTTTGTACCTATAAAAATAAACACTACATTTTATGAATATCTCACTTGTGTTTTGAAAAATATATTCCCAAGAATAAGACTTGCTACATCTGAGTTTAAATTGTCTTGTGATAAAGCATAGAGACTTTCCTCACGCCACTGCCCGGGATGATACTTTTTATTTAAGTTTTTATTTTCTCAAATTTTGGTACATATTTCATTGGATTTATACCTAAGTATTTCATTTTTAGGGTACTAATGTTTATGTTATGTATTTAATTTAAAATTCTAATTATTTATTTATAGTATATAAAGGAGCAATGACTTTTGTGTATTAATTTTCTTTTTTTTTTTTTAAAGATTTACTTCTTTTTATTTATACATACAAGCTGGGGTACAGGCCAGAGGTGTGGGGCGGCGAGAGGGTTCACCAGAGACAGAGCAGGTAGCAGAACAGGCAGATCAGAAATACACTGCTGAGGGGAGCAGCGGGTGAGGCAGGACAGCGGTCTGCCGCACCATGTGGGATTCTCCCCGGCCGGGCGTCGAACTCGCGTCGCCGCTGCCGACAGCTCCACAGCGCAGCGCTTAACCTCTGCGCCACCGGGGAGGCCCTGTATTAATTTTCTAAGCTAGGGCTTTGCTATAGTCATTTTTTGGTTGCAGGTTTTTTGTTTTTTTTTTTCCTCAATCCTTTGGGACTTTCTACAGAGGCAATCATGTCATGAAAGAACAGAATTGCTCTTCACTTTCATGGGAAGTAGAATCATACCAAAGTTTATATGAGTCTAAAAGTCATGATCTTGTGGAAAGATGAATGGGTGGGAGCAAAAGTGAGAAGGGAAACAATGGAATATGGTGGAGGATATAGGCACGTTGGTAGTGGGTGTAATGTAGTAATATAAAGAGCTGTGAAATTATACCTTTAAGTCACCTTCAGTGCTGTACACCAACATAACTTCAATAAAAAATAGTTGAGACAAAAATTATGGCCTTAAATACTGCCTTTAAATAATTTCTATTGAAATATTCAAACTGTCAGATTTTTTTCAATTTACTTTATTTTCTAAATTACACAAATTATACTGGGTTTGGTGTTTCATCACTCATTCATCTTACTTGGCCAACATCACAGAGTTCCTACTTACTGTATATCCAGTACAGCAAAGAAACCCAAGTTCATTCCTGATAAAAGTAAAATTTACAGTAAAGACAGATAACTAAGAAAGCAATGATAAGACAGTGTGACAAGTGTCCAAGAAGGATCATTAATAAGAAGAGTTCCTGGTTCTCTAACATAGCGTCTAAGTCAATCTATAAATCTGCATCGCACACTTTGTTCCCCCTGTTGGTCATCTCAAACTCATACTTTTTATATATTTCCAGTGCTGGACATGTTAAAGGGGTATTTTTAAATTACTCAGATATTCAGACAGAGTATATTTTTTCTGCCAAAATTTATATATAGAGATACACCAGAGGAGTAGATAGCTACTCCTAGTGAAAATAGTGTGATATCCCCTTTAGGGAATTAACATGTCACATAGTTTTATTTATTTTGGATAAAAGTTTAGTGGATAGACCCTCATCAAAACATAAAATCAGAAGGAATATCTATTTTGAGATAGTTTTATTTTCTTTATCAAATTCATCTATGGATTTTTTATAAATTATATTTTTTAGGAAATGAAAAGAAAGAAAATTAGGAGCATGAACAATGTAATTTATAATAATTACCTTGAGATAATCACTCAAGAATATACATCCAGTATTTTCTGAGATGAAAACATGTAAACAATCAGTCAGTAGAGAAAACTGCTTATAAATCTACACATATTCTGTATTTGAATTTAGGTAGTAGAAGTTAATTGAAAAGAGTTAATATTAATTTTAAAATATTTGTTGACAATATAGAAGTCAAAAGAGTATATACATTTTTTATTTAAATAGTGAATATAGTTTAAATATGTTTTAAAGGGCCTCCCTGGTTAAGTCTCAGCACTATGAGGCCATCTGCAGCTGCTGCATCATGAGTTTGATCCCTGGCCATGGAACTTTCCACATGGCACAGCAGACCTCTCCTGCCTTGCCTGCTGCTCCCCTCAGCAGTGTACTTCAGTAGCTCTGTCTGTTCTGCTCCCCACTCTGTCTCTGGTGAATCCTCTCACCCTCCCTGACACACCTCTGGCCTACACCCCAGCTCTTGAATACATAAATCAATAAATCTTTTTTAAAACATGTTTTAAAGTGAATTCAAAAGAGGAGCTGAACTCCTTGTTATGCAGAATGCAATAAACAGTTTAATAACTACGAAAGCCAGTATGAGTTCCAGTCCTTCTCTCTGTTTAATCTTTGCCCAGCATTTGTGTCTTGGATGTCCTATCAACTTTCCAATCTAACCATGATGGAGGTGGAACGCCTCATATTTCCCTCCAAATTCTTGCTTTTTTCTAATTACTAGTAAAGTCATCTTTTTGTGTAAACTTTTCTAGAGAGTATATTTTAATGATTTAAGGAATTTTAAACGCAAAGTTTGTCTGACAGACAAAAATGATTAAACTTTGTTGATGCATATGTAAAATGAATCCATTAGTTCAGTTGCGTAATGATGTATGATTCTAAGTCTGTGGGCAGCGTTATAAAAGAACAAGTACTTGAAAGTAATATGCAAAGATACAAATCCATTTAGAAGAAAACAAGGAGAGCTCATGAGCTGAATTGAAGGAATTATATTGTTTTAACATATCCTTGTTTTTATTTGAATCTCAAAAAGTTGAAGAAAATTGTATTCAGTCAACAGTATGCTAGTTATATTTCATTTATTTATTTTTGTTAAGTTTATTTTCTTACATCATTGTTCATTTTTGTACAGTATATGATTTCTCCCCATAGTCCTCCCACCTCCATAGCACCTGTGATCTATCACTCATAGTCCAGATGGTCTTCCCTCCTCTGTTTTGAGCCATCTCCCCCCTCTTCCCCTGCTGTATGCCTCAGATCTATGGGCAGCTTGCAAAGTTTGTCTTTTTCCTGACCCTTTGTTTGGTATCTGTATATTCCACGTAAAATTGTAACCATCCCATATTTATCTTTTTCCTTCTAACTTATTTTGCTTGACATAACCCCTCCTAGCTTCATCCATATTGCTGCAAATGACATAAGTTTATCTTTTTTTTTGATAATTTAGTAGTATTCCGTTGTGTCTGTATACCACATCTTCTTGACCCATTTGTCTGTTTTGGACATTTGGATTGTTTGCATATCTTAGCTGCTGTAGGTAGTGCTGTACTAAACACAGTAGTGGCATGCTAATTATATTTTAAAGAGGCTTCTATTATATCATTTAAGAGAACAGGACTAAAGTTATTGCTGACTTACTTAAGCAATGTTCCAGAATAAATTCATGTAAATATAGAAATTTTCATAAAACATTCTTTATATTCAGCATTTATTCATGGAAAATGGGTTACTTAATTCTGATGAAACGTATCACTACTTTTTTTTAAATTCTGGAATACTTAGAGATCAAATTTCTTTTAAATCCATAAAATGAAAGGAGTATTTACCTGAAATGGGAAGTTATCCATTATGAAGTTACTAAGATGGTGACCATGTTAAGAAAACAAACAAATAAACAAAAATCCTACTGGTTTGTTCCAAGGAAAACTTAATACTACTCTAAATCTTTCCTAGAAAGATTATTCTTCTAAAAAATATTAGAAGTTGACTAAATTGCTGTCATCAAATATCAACTGAAATGTCTCAAAAATTAAGACAGATACAAATAAGTAAAATAATTCCAAATAACTATAAGTTTAATCCAGAAAAAAAATGAAAGATAAAAAAAATGGTAAAAGCATAAAGCATTTTTCAACCTTAATAAGTTCAATTTACTCTGAAAAATTTGCCCAAAAAATAGGAAATAATTACTACAAATTAAATAAAACACAGATGGCAAATTGGAAACTGAGAATATTGTTTCAGTCAGTCACTATGGTTTACACATTATTTTTAATTTTTTTAATTTTAAGGTACTTTTTAGTGAACTAACATTATTTTACATCCTGTTCATTCTTTTACAATACAGAATTTCTCCCATCAGGTTTTTTACCTCTCCCCCTCCCCACAGTTTTTCAAAGAATCATATCACCTGGTACATTTTCTAAAATACAAATTTCCACATGCACCTAGTTATTTAACCACTATATAGGACACGGATATAACTATTACAACAGCATGAATGGACTTAGAGAGTATTATGCTAAGAGAAATAACAAAGGAGTAAGACAACCTTATCATTTCACTCATCTGTGGAAGATAAACACAGCTAATGAATAAACAGAACAGACTCTTAGACTACAAAAACAGTGGTTAATGAAAAGAAAGAAGGGTTTGTTGGTGATCAGATATTAATTACATGGTGGTGGATGGAAACTAGACTTGTTGGTGACCATGACATAGCATATACAGATGCTGATTGCTAATGCTATATACTTCAAATCTATATAATGTTATAAGCGACGATTACTTTGATAAAAATATTTTAAGAGGGAATATAAATGGTGTGATAATCAGAAGCGCAAATGTCTTCCTTTTGATAAATATGTTCAAAGCTTTCCCTAATACATAAGGGAACTATGCTCAATTTTAATCCCAGGTAACGATTATGGATATAAAGAAATATCAAAAAAGGTCAAGAAATGATTAAAGATTGGAAAAATGAGGTTTCCGCTCTGATCTCTGAAGTTAAATGCAAAGCCATACCTGCTTTATAAGATTTCTAAGAGGTCAAAAGTTCTGTTAGTGTTTAAGAGTTTATTTCTGTTTCTCTCTCCCGTACCACCCTCCGTTTTTGAATTAATTTTCTTTCATCTTTGTTAATTTGGGGACAATATTTCATTTCTCCTCTCAGGTATAATCTTCCATCACCTCAGCACCTGTGATCTATCACCATAGTCCCCTGTGTTCTTCCCTCCCTTGTTTTAGACCTTTTATTTACAATACCTGATGAGCTTTTCCCAGCAAAATAATCAGGAATGATTTTGGTCAAAGTTTAAGAAATCGATAATTATACAAAATGTTAATGCTGTAGTTTCCAAGTGTTCATTACCTTTACCTACTTTTACATATTTCTCCTGAAAGCCTTCCTGCTGTGGAGCCTGGTGCTGCTACGATATGAATCCTTTCTTTAGACTGAGCATTTTTGCAACTAGCAGATTTTCTTTATCATTATTTAGGAATATTCCATATTGATGTAGCTCTACAATGTTTCTCAAAACTTAATGTGTACAGGAATCACCTTGGGAACTTGTTAAATGCAGACTCAGGTTCAGAATATTGAGTTGGAGTCCAAGAGCATGCATTTTTATCCAGTCCCTAGCTGAGACTGGAAATGCCCATTCATGGCCTTTAACTTATAAATATAGAGCTTATTAATAACAGTTTCTATAAGAAAAAGAGATACATTTAGGATACAAAATAGACATGTGATAATTTATTACATTAAAAAGAGATGCTAATTGAGAAAACAGAAGGAAATGTCTCCTTAAAGGAGGTACTCTGGAATCTTTAAGATGTAGACTCCTGAAGAAGTGAAACAGACCTTCTTCAAAAACAGGGCTAAACAGTAGAGATGGAGGTCACAAAAAACGAATTTCACTGACAACACAATTTTCTGGCATTGTACACAAGTCAGAGACATTGGATCAGCCTGGTAAAGGGGACATTAACAAAATTATAGTACACTAAATTATTATCTTCTTGTCCTTTGGAGTATAAAAACGTTTTATATTTTTCACCTGAGGTTTTCCAAACTTAATTTTGCCTTAAATTTTCAATGATGTTGACCTCATTGATATTAATTATTGAACTTTTTTTTTTTTTTACTGAAGAATTGGGATGTAGGCCAGAGGCGCGGGGGTGAGAGGATTCACCAGAGACAGAGTGGGGAGCAGAACAAGCAGATTTACTGAAAATCACTGCAAAGGGGAGCAGCAGATGAGACAAGAGAGGTCTGCTGTGCCAAATGTGGATTAGCTCCCTAACCAATGATTGAATTCAGACCCTAAATGTGATAGCACTGAGACTTAATCCCTAAGCAACTAGGGAGGTTCCTATTGAACAAAGTTGTAAGCTTAATAATCATGACTTGCATCTTATTTTTTGCTTGCTTTCCTTGTCAATTGAAATAGTAATGATTGCACAGTTTTACCTGATAGAACAAGAATATGTATTTTATCTGGAAGAATAAACATTGGTGGTATGTGGCAAAGACTATATGTTTTCTTTGCTACAGAAACCTCATTTTACTCTGAGTCTATACTGAATAATTAATTTGAAACACATTCAATTGAGTGAGAGTTGATTAACATCTGTGGAAATGAGAATATTAAATCATACAATTTGTTGACTTTTTAATTATATAATAGCTGCTACAATTCACTAAATTGTTTAACTCACTATACTATTTAAAATAACAATGCCCTCATTCTACTTATTTTTGTACAATTATCTACCATCAACCCCCATCAATTTATCTTTGTAACTAGACATTCATTTTTATCAGATGCATTTAGTTAATTGGCAATGTTAAATATTTTTGTGCTAAGAATTTAATCCTTAGGTAATGCTTCAAAACACCTTGAACAAAACATAAATGTGAACAAGATTTTCTCTGTCTTGTTATAAATACTTAAAATAAAAAGATATGAAATTTAAAAATTAGTCTTCTCTAAGTTTTAAAGTGGGTAAGATTTTTCTGCATTAATAATCTTTTATTTTATGAACCTGCTATAAAATAGATAAGAATGACAAATTAGGGTACACAGGAAAAACCAAATTGTTCATACTTAATTCTTTTCCAAAAGCAGTAGAGACAGAAAAGATGAAGGGGGACAGAAAAGATGATAGAAAAGCGTACTTATAATATAATGAAAATGACCAGAGGGTTCAAAAACACTCAATCAATTGTAATAGACTAATCCTATGTTGCTTCCTCAGTGCTAGGTTCTGTAGCTAGTCCTTCATCTAGCATTACGTGAAACATTGACTGGAAGTAAAGTTATGGGCACAGATGAGACTCCCAGTCAATAATCTTACAGAGACAGTCGTATTGATTCTTCAGTAATTTGGCCAGTTCAAGTACAATCATCTATTTCCTCAAGCCATTTCATTCTTTTTCTACTGTGTAGGTGGAATCCCAGCAAATGCTAAGGGATAAAGCACAGTTTGCAAAAAGTGATTTTATGTAGAAATAGATTCAGTCACTAGACTGAAAAGAAAGCTAATTTTACAATAGTTGGTATCATTAAAATATTATTACTAATTATATAGTGCAATTATTTCAGGAGAGGATAATGGCCCGTCAACCTGTATAAAGTAAAATAGAAGAGTCTTTTGAATGTACGTTTGAGTCAGCCTGGTGTGCAACATCTAAACTTAATAACAGTGTTAGCATAGCCAGTACTGTAAGTCTCAGTTTTGTCATAATTGAAGTGATGATGAATATAATTCCTACCTCATAATATCTAAAAATCAAATAAAAATATTATAACAATGTTTTTGTGATATAATTGACATGTAGTATATTATTTTATTTCATAATTATTTGATATATATGTAATACATTTAAAAATGACTGCAATAAGTTTAATCAACATCCATCATCACACAGTTACAAATTCTTTATTCTACTGAACAAGTTCGAAATACACAATTGTATAAATTTAAGATGTATAGATGTTCCATTGATATATTTATTTATATCATATTATAATATGATACCAATGAAGTTACTTATCACATCACATAATATTGCACAATATTATTGTTTATATTCATTATGCCATGTAATTGATTGCTACGGTTTATAAACTACATGTGAAAATTTGTACCTTTGGACACCATCACCACCCTAACTTTTGGAAAACACCATTTTATGGTTTTTATATAATTTAATATTTTTAGATTACACATATAAGTGATCATATAGTACTTTTCCTGATGTGCTAAAGGCCATTCACATTATAGCATATTAGAAATATGCTCATTTTTAATGGCTATATGCCATTGTGTATTTGTACATGTTTTTTTTTTTTAATACATTAATTCATTGATGAGCATTTGGGATTTTGTTTCCTATCTTGGTTATTATAATGCTGTGATAAACATAAAGATACATAAAACTATTGAAACCCTATTTTCATTTCCTCCAAATCTATGTCTCCAAAATTAATTGCTGGATCATATGATAGATATATTTTTTAATTTTTTTGAGAATTACTATACTCATTTCCATTATAGACAAATTTACATTCCCACCCAACACCGTATAAGTGTTCCCTTTCACCACATCCTTTCAGCGTTTTTGTATCTTGTTTTCCTTTTTAACATTATAGTCTTCTTTGTGGAGATGACCTTTGTTTACAACACTATCTATGATTTTGAGGGCCAAGATCACACTTCTTCAGATGCATGCTCTAATCACAACTGTAAGCAAAACACTCATAATTCTCCACCACAATCCATCTTTCCCCTTTGTTCACCACCTCCTCATGTCCCTGTCTCAGAGACTCAATGTTCATCATGCAAATGAAACCAGATAACTATCTCACACTGTACAAGAAATCAATTCAAAATGGATAAAATACTTGAATGTAAGATATGAAACCATAAACGACAATGGACAAAATATAGGCAAAACATTCTTATAACAAAGACTTTAGAAATATCTTTGTAGATTTATCCCTAGTAGCAAGGGCAAACAAAATATAATATAAACAATTGGAACTACATCAAACTAAAAAAATTCTGCATAGTAGAAGAGACTATAACTAAAATGAAGAGTCACCCTACTGAATGGGAGAAAATATTTCCATACCATACATCTGACATCAAAGATCTACAAAGCACTCATACAAAACTCAAGAACAACAAAAACAAAAACATAAATAACCCAAACAAAAAATGGGCAGAAGAGTTAAATAGGTAGTTCCCAAAGAAAACATACAGATAGTCAACATGCATATGAAAACATGCCCATTATCATTTATCTTCAGGAAAATGCACATCAAAACCATAATGAGATAACACCTCACTCCTGTGAGAATGAACCAGATCAAAAAGGCCAGAAACAGCCCAGCACTGGTGAAACTGAGGATAAAAAGGAACCCTCTTAACACTGTTCAGAATGCAGACTGGTCCAACCCCTGCAGAAAGCAGCGGGGAGGTTTCTCAAAAGTCTAAATATGGATCACCCATATGACCCACTAATTCCACTACTAGATATATACCTCAGAAGTACAAAAACACTAAATTGAAAGGAGACTGCATTCCTACATTCATAGCAGCACTATTTACAGTAGCTAAGTTATGGAAACAACCCACATGCCCCCATACTGATGAGCTTATTAAATAAATGGAATACTACTGGCAATCAAAAGAGATAAACTCATGACATTTACAGCAACAAGGATTGAGCTGAAAAGCATTACACTAAGTGAAATGAGCAGAGAAAAAAAGATAAATGTTGGATGGTGTCACTTATATATGGAATATAGAAACAAAACAATCAAAGACTCAGACAAAGACAAATTTTAAAACCAACTCTTGAGAGCTGACCATAGATCTGCAGCTCTCAGAGTGGGGAGGGGAGGGGTGATACAAGGCGTGAAGGGTGGGAGGAAAACACATTGGACTATGGTGTAGGACTATGGATTTTTCATTTGTGGTAGTGCTATGGTTACTATACCTGAGGGGAGAAATCTTATATTGCCAAGATACTAGCAAGTATGTAAAACAATGTACTTCAATAACAATAAAAAAGGAAAAGAAAAAAAAATGTGCATTATAAATCATCATCAGGGAAATACAAACTGAAATCACAGTGAGGTCACCTCATACCTGTAAGAATGGCCCCTGTCCAAAAAGACCAGAAACAAGTACTGATGAACGTGTGAAGTAAAAGGAACCTTCATACGCTATCGGTAGAACTGTAGACTATTCCATTCCCTATGGAAAACAGTATGGTGGGTTCTCAAAATATTAAAAGTAGATCTGCCATATGATCCAGCAATTCTACTCCTAGCTATCTACCAAAGAAATACAAAAACAGTAAAACAAAGGGATATAAGCACTCCTATGTTCATTGCAGCACTATTTGCCATAGGTCAGTTATGGAAATTTGTGACATGGATAGAAGTGGAAGTGATAAAATTAAGAAAAATAATTCAGAAGGAAAAAAGACAAATTCCAGATGATTTCATTCATATGTGGAATATAAGGAAACGAAACAAGGGAACAAACAATACTAACCCAAATCAAGCCTTATATACCTCACTGTAGAAATAAGATAATTTCTGAACTGCATTTTTTTCACAATGCCTGGATAATATAGACTCACTTTTAGGGCTTAACTCTTATCATAGCTTTTCAATTTTTAATTCTTCAAAACATTATCAATTTAAAAGAAGCTTTTCAAGGAAATACATATCATAAATATATACAAATATGTAAGATACATTCTAACTTCAGTCTTAAAATAATTAGTCTTAAAAAATTGAATTTCCCATTTGAAGCAGTTTTGAAAATTGAATACAATGTTATCAGAGGGATACTAAACAATTGTGTGCACATGCATGTGTGTGTGTACTTGTGTGTACTTTTATACTCACTTTATACTCATCTATTTTACATTCATTCCAAACATAATTATGAAATAGCATTACTAAAGAATAATCTTTATGTCTCGTCAGATTATAAAAATAGATACTATCCAATGACACTGTTCAAAGACATGTGTAGAGTTCTCACTTACCACCATTGTATTGATAAGTTGAGAACTGTCCACATCAAATTCTTTTAATTTGAATTAAATTTAATTCATCATAGCAATTTTTTCAAGCCTTCTGTTGGTTCACAAATCTATTGGTTTAAATGTCTTCATTCACTTAACACAAAACTAACGTCTAATCTAAATCATGGAGTAAAAGAAATTTATAATTCATAAAATAAATCCCTCATTTCACTATATTTTGCCAAGGATGGTTGGGGAACAAAAATTTGCTTGCGAAGGCAAAATTCCAGAGCAGGTAATGACAGATTAACCTAGACATGGGTTTTTCTCCATTTTCAAATATCCTTTAAAAAGTGAGAAATTCAGAATTATTAAAATATGATAGTACAACTTAGATATGGAAATATTTATACTGCAAAGTAAGATATACAGTAGGAATTCTGAAAGATTTAGAAAAGCCACATATGCATCTGGCCATAATAAATTGATTCAACCTTCTCCTTTCTCTTTCCTCAGCATCACAGTAAATGAAAAACTATTATGTGACAACGCCAGAAACAAACACAGATTTAGATAATGGTAGTGTTGGAACTTTCATCTATTAATAAAAAAATAAATAACTCCAGGTATAAAAAGACATATATCAAGGATAAATCTAAAATGATAAAATTTCTCAAGAAGGAGCATTTGCTCCTTCATCTCTCTATACAAACATATATAATTCTCTATCTCTCCCTGGCCCTTGCATAACAAGTTGCAGCAGAACATAAATTACTTTTCCTCTAGTGTTAGAAAAGCCTGCAGAAGGAACATGAGTTACAAAAGGTGAATCAAAGGTAAAAAACAGAACAAGCATTCTTTGATTCTATTAAAATACACGTGGGTAGAAGGGTAAGATTATGACTATTTTACTTACTATTAACATATAGTTTTATTTATGGTCAATGATAACACAAAGTTTGTAACTGAGGAGACAAATTAGGGATTGTCATTTTTCCACAATATTATTAACAATATATCTTTATAATTGTAGCTATTTTTTTCAAATGATGACTATTGGTCAGCAAGACAACCTCCAAGTTGCGACACTGTTATTGGAAGAAACCATGTGATAAAAAACAACATACAGGACCAGCTTTGTGGGTGTACAACCTGTGCAGTTGCATAAAAATCTCACTTTTAGGAAGGCCCAGAGCTTACTTCAATGCTGTGTTATTTTAAAACCTTAGTAATTTTGTGTTTAACTTGGATTTTGTGAGTGAAGTATGGTAGGTTAATGAAACATGAGCTTGAGCAAAGTATATATATCTGTGTCCCTAAGTATGGGATTCCCATGTGTCCATGGCATATGGAGGTCAGTAACTTCAAATAGAGTGCAAGGGAAGTGTATTACAGCTGTCTCTGAACCTGCAGGGACACTGACCACCTGAAGCAGAATTTGCTTCAAACATAATAGAAAACATTCTAAGAGACACAATGACAGGCACCCTATCATATATTTTCTTAATTGTTTTACTTCTTTCTATTAGCCCACTATGCTGAAACTTATGACATAGGACCAAAAAATAAGTAAGGGGGCCATTGTTCTTTTTCCTTCCATCCATCCTTACTAACCAGTTGGGCAAAGGTAGAGTGTTTTAACAACCACCGAAAGGCTGATGAAATTCAAATCCACTCCAGCAGAACTGTTGTTTTTGCTCTCAATTCGTATAACCTTCTACCTATTGTACATCTTCCCTTGTATCCCTAAATTCCTTTTAAAATTATTAGATCTAAATCAAAATCACTACCTACCTAGATTCTGACCTTGTCAAAGTATTTTCCCCATTCTAGCTAAAGCCAATTAATCCAGTCATGCCAGAGAGTATCTCAGACTTATTCTAAATTATTCCCTCTATTTCACCCTCCATATCCGAACTACACTATGTTGTGTCAAAAATATCTCACAAAATCCTTTAGCTCACCTCCCTTTCTCTATCCTGTAAGCACACATTCATCTGTCTGACTGGATTATTGTTATTTGCTTCTTTTAGCATGTACCTCTAATTGATAGCAATAGTTCTAACTATAACTGAATTCTAGAAGGTAAATTCATTCATATGGTTTTCCTGCTAGCAAAGGATATTAATAACTCCTCACAACTTTCAAATATGAAGCCCAACATCTTTAATTTTTTCTTACAAATATCTTCAAGTGGAGTATCCATTTTTTCTGCACTTACATCTTGCCTTTTCCTTTGCAGCCTGTGTTCTAGTCATATGAAGCTACTTAAATGCCTTGTACTTGTTTTCACTGCTCTTCTCCAGTTATCTCTGGTATTTTTTCCAGCTATGCCTTATCAAATAAATTCCTAGTTCTCTTCACTAGGCTATTAGAATACCTGAAAGAATTGTTGGCAAATAGTTCAGTTCACTACCATTACAATAAATCTACTCTACAAGTTTGTTTAAGGTCAGGGATATTCTGACTTAGTCCCATATTTATTACAATAGACTGTGTTAAATGCAATAGCAGAAATGTGATATCATATGATTTTCTCCAGGGAAAAGCAGGAATCAGGATAGACTCATAAAGGATAGGAAGGATAAGGTGGAGACAACTATAAGACAGAAAATGCTTTGGGGGCTGATGAAGGTATTCGCTGCAGAGAAATAGACGATGCGGAGGCCTGAGAAAACAGGGTACGTTAGGGAATTTTTATACAGTTCAGAGAGGCTGAATCACCCTCTTGAACTGGTTCATCTTTATCTGTGAAATCATAAGGTATTTGTTTTTTCTCCATCGGAGTTATTTCACTTAAATAACACTGCACGATTCAACTTCAGTGGTAAGAAAAGCAAAAATAAATAAATGATACAATATGAAACTAAAAGAATTATGCACAGTAAAAGAAATCATCAGAAAACTCAGAAAGGCAATCTACTGAATGGAGAATGTATTAAAAAACACACATCCACAAAGGAATTAATATCCAAAGTATATGAAGAAAGAGGATCACTTCAAGATACATTTGGAAGATGAATTAATAGAATTTGGTGAATGACTGAATAAAGGCAGTAGGGTGAAAAGGAGTTGATCATGAACATACAATTGAAAGTTTAATCATTAATCCAAAACACTGAGACAACAAAGATATTAAGAAATGATATAATAAGAAAGATGAAATTCAGGAACTGTAGAAAGTTCTAGAAATATAGGCAAAGTTAATTTATATGTTGTGGGGATGAGGACCCTGAAGGATTTGAAGCTCTGGGTTATGGGACTATTTCAGTATTTAAGAATTTATGTAATTAATGCTGATGCATAGCCAGTCTGCAGAGTTGATATCATGATTCCTGTTATAGCAATTTCAGGAATATATTTTTTAACATAATTAGGAATATTTACAACAGAAGACACATTCACAGAGAAAAGTAGCTTTGGAATCATTTTTCATTCATTTATTCAAAAATATACCTGGTGCCCATTTATGCCAGATGTTGCACAAGGTAGCGTACACATTGATATAAAAGAAAAGATCATTTTTGTCTTCAAATCCTTCATAATATGTTTAGAAAAAAAAATCACAAAATAGAGTCTAGAACAGTCTTTGGGGACCTGATCTCAAATTATTTAACATAAAAAGTGATAAAAATAAAATCAGAGATATTTAAGACAGTTTTGAAGAGAATCAACCTCTCCTGGGTGGCACTGTCCTTTGTTTTGAGTAAGCAATTCAGTTTCTTCTAAACTGAGCAGCTGGCATCGTTAACACATGGCTCTAGTGCCAGTTGGAAAAAGACAAGAACTAAAGCCTGCACTACAAGGACACGGGCCACTGTCATTCCCAACACAGTGGCCTGAATTCAACTGCATGGCCCTTTTCTAACTCAGGAGAGGTCGGGATCCTGTCTTCCACTGTGCTTAGAAAAGAAAATGAAATCAGGCCCTCTCTGGTGGCGCAGCAGTTAAGCGCTGCGCTGTGGAGTTGTCTGCAGCAGCGACGTGAGTTCGACGCCATGCCAGGGAGATTCCCACATGGCACAGCAGATCTCTCCTGCCTCCCCCGCTGCTCCCCTCAGCAGTGTATTTCGGTTGATCTGCCTGTTCTGTTCCCCACTCTGTCTCTAGTGAACCCTCTTGCCGCCCCACACGTCTGACCTGTACCCCAGCTTGTATGCATAAATAAATAAATCTTGAAAAAAAATCATTAAAAAAAAAAGAAAATGAAATTGGTGAGCCACACAGCTGGCCTCTGCCACTTCTCTGGTATGAAGAGCAGGCCCTGGACCCCAAGTACTGGAGACCTATAAGACCAAAGCTCAAATTTGCCTGGTTTGAAAAAAATCCCTAAAATGAAAGCCAGACTCAGTGTTCCATCTAAATTTGACCTGAGTATTTCACCAATTCCAATTCAAAGAAACACTTACAAAGGATATTTTCAAACATTTTATACCATTTTTAGTTTTTTTTATTTTTATTTTTCTCACATCTTTTTTTTATTGTTATTTATGTCTTTTACATTTTGTATTCCCCTTGGGCAGCCCACCACCAATTCACCCGTGATCCATCTCCATGGTCCCCTGTATTCTCCCCTTATCCATTTTGTGCCCTTATCTTCCCCTCCCCCCACCTCACCCCCCACCGCTGAGTGTCTCTCTCCCACCCGGATAAGTGGGAGAGCTCTCCAGTTACCTACATTATGTTGCAGGAAACAGGAAGCCAAATATATATATTTGGTAATTTTACTTCTAGTCCTTTTTGTGGTTTTATTCTATTCTAGCTTAGTAAATCATATAGTTGTTGATTAGTTTCAAAGTACATTCAATTATTTTCAGGTGCTGTTTCCTAATTTCATATTTAAAGATTCTTTGCCTTCATCAAAGTCATTGAAAAAATATTTAACAGGAGAGATTCAGCACAAAATAATACTACAGACCTTTGTATAGCATAACTCTGCACACAGTTCCCAATGCCAGAAGATTGCAAAGTCATCACTGTATCAACTACTGGGAACAGAGGTCCAAAGGCTTCCGCCACTGCATCTTCCTATTAGAGTCACCAAGGAAAGCTCAATTTGGGCAACTGCTGAAAGAAACTGCACTTTTACTGCAAAGAAAATCAGCTAAAACAATCTATGTTGGTCCCCCAAGGCCAGTGCTCCCTCTCTGGTCCCCTGTGCCCCTCCGCAAAGCTGACCAAGGTCACTGGGTCTATATACACATTCCTTGTGCTGTATCAGGACACCAATTTGTGGGGTCTGCTCACTGAAAGCTGAGTACCTATATTGCACAGGCTTAAGTAGAACGAAGAACTACACAGAGAGAGATAAAGCAGTACAGCCTATATGGACTCTTTATCTTTTGGCAGAAAGGGCTCCTGGCCCATTCTTTTGGACTTAGAGGGAGTGGTCTGCTCATGAATCTGCTCTCCCAGCAGACTCTCCCCAGGAATAACTGAAAAAGACATGAGTTTTTGCTGTTTGCTTTGATCTTGCTATACTTTTATCTTCATCAGGATTTTTTGCAAATATATACTCTCAGAACTATATTTTATAACTGCCCAGAACTCTTGAGTTATTGATTCCAAGGCATACATCAGCCCTGCCCTTTTTCTGAAACACTATTTCCTAATCCAGATCACACATTTGATTAGATAGTTACTACTGTTCGTTTTAAGGCAACACTTCATTTACTAGAAGAAACAACACAGTTCTGATCTGTAACTATCATGGCATTTGACAATGGAGTGTTGTTTTTGAATACCATTTGGTTTGAATCTTAAACATAACAATAAGTAGTTTAGCAAACTTGAAATACATGAGTTTACATGCTAACCAGTTCAATTAAATTGCATTATAAATATTCTGTCCTGGGCCTCCTTGGTGGCACAATGGGTTAAATCTCAGCACTATGAAGCTATCCAGAGCCACAGCAGCGCAAGTTTGATATGGCCAGGCCGATTCCCACATGGTGCAGCAGACCTCACCTGTCTCGCCCTCTGCTCCCCTCAGCAATGTGCTTCAGTCGATCTGCCTGTTCTGCTCTCCACTCTATCTCTGGTGAATCCTCTCACCACCCCACACCTTTGGCCTACACCCCAGCTTGTATGAATAAATAAATAAATGTTAAAAAAAATATTCTGTCCCTCTTTCATTTCTGGTGAAATTGTTGCTCAAGTATGTTTCATCTCATGCTCTCCTTGGAAAGGCAATTCTTTACTTTTACTCTTCATCTTTTTTTAATCAAAAGTAAATTACTACATTCACTTATTTCCAAATGTTTTTAAAAGTGTGTTTCTCTTTTTGTATCCTTTTTATTATCCTGCTTATTTATTTCAATTTAGTTCATGAAGAGAAATATCAACCCTGATGAAAGTGTACTTTAAAATCAACAAAGAACTAAGATACCAAAGTAAAATGTTCAGATTTAAAGATACTATCTTAAGATTTTCTGATTAAATTGTCAGGACTAAATTATTTTGTTATTTTGAATGTATTTTCACTCTCAATCTATAAACTTAAACAAAGAAAATTTAATTGCTTTTCTAAAGTCCTTTGTGCTGGTCCTTGAATTACTGTTCCTTTCACACTTCAGAATTAGTATTCATCTGTATATTTTACCAAGTGAAACTAGAGCATTCCAAAATAAATTAAACAGCTTGCATTCTATATGAAGTCTATTTACACTGAGGTTGATTCATATCTATTAAAATTTGAAACATGCTTCATCAAATTTAAATCGAGAGTTTTGGAACTCGAAGACATCCATTATTATTTTATTGTGCATTGAGACACATAAAACAAGTCCACTTAACATGATTATTGGATTAAATATCATTTTAAGAGATGAAAATCATTCTTTTTCCCTGAATTAACACTGTCCCCTGGCGTTGCTGGTTTCAAAACACAAAGGTTTTTCACATCTATTAGGAAATGTCATCTATTACTTTGTTTTATAACAGTATATGTTTCATATGAACAGGTTATGAAATTATATGATTATATCATCATTCTAACCTTTTGCTTTATGAAACTATAGTTCATAGGTGACATAACTATACAATTTGGGGTTTATATTATTTGTTACTCTTTTGAAGAATAGGGACTGACTGACAAACTTCATCACAGAGCTTTCACCGTAAAGAAGGTAGTGTACAGTTTCTTCCCTCTGGTGAGAATGATGCTAGTGAGAAAGTTGAGGACATTGTAGGAGGTGATATCAAAGTTATGAACTTGCAAAGAGGTAAGATCTTAAAATTTCTCACAGGGGAAAAAAAATCAAAGTTATGTGAACTGATGGATATTAACTAAACTTATTGTGATCATTTCACAATCTATACATATATAAAGTCATTATATTGCATTATTAAATAAATACAATGTTACATGTATAATGCAATCAATCTAGAATTAAAACAGTATGTCTTCATGTTTCTGCTCTTGAGGTAAAATCCTGAGACTAAAATGGTGGATAAGCATGAGGAAGCTCATAAAGAGTCTGTTTTGATATGTGGGATTTTTAATACTCCAAGTATTAGTTCCATGTATACAAGATGTGGGATTCAATTCTAGAAAATGCTCTATCTTTACTTCTTATTTGTCAACTACAGGAGTGGGAGTACACAGGCAGAAATAGAGATGAGCCTGGAGCCAGCTTCTGGAGATGTTCTGATTATTTTCAGGTATTTAGAATATTCTATATGCCCTGTTACAGGGCACAAAACTCCATCAAAAGTCAGAGCTCCTCGTTGAGAACAAAAACTGCCATTTGAATGTTCTTCCCAAAGGAGATAAAAACGAGCACAGATTACAGAATAGATGCAAAACAAGCACCAAGAAAAAGCCTAATGAAAACAGCTGCATGTCTGTGGGCTCGATTTGTAGAGCAGATCAGAATTGTCACTTTGGTTCCTTAGCCCATCCCACCTTCCCCAAAAGGGTGAGTAAATTCATGTCTCTGAGTGTGCCCTTCAGAGGGGTTGGAGGATGAATATTGGTGAACATTTATAAGGAAAGAGACTATTTAAATGTAAATAAATAAATGTAATGGTAAATTTAAAGAGATAATCAAGTCTCCCTTCTTTTCCCTATACCCATGAATGCATAATAGATATAAAATTCAGGGTAAAGTAGTTCTGTACTCTAGCTAGAGATACTACATTCCTTTTTATAAAATTAATCTTAAGTCACCTTCTTCAATTTTCTACTAAAAACTCACAATTGAATATGTACATCTAGTCTTTCCCTGAAAACTTCCATCTAGAGAATTAACTAGTACTTTAACTGACTATGTGAGTTATTTAATTTGGGGGCACTCTACTTTATGAAATATTTTTCTGGTCCAGAATTGAAAATTGTTTCTTTGGAAATTTACCTATAATCCTAGCTAAGAACTATGTAGCTGGTGTTAAATTATTGATTTGACATTTCTCTTGATGGGATTTCATATCTAAGGACTGTCATTAAGCTAGAAAAGCTCTTTGATGGGCTAATCATTAAGTTTGTTACATATAAGACAATCTTTAGAGTATGATCCTAGATTCCCTTATGGCAGATTTGAACCTATGGGAAAAAATAAAGATTTTGAATTTGATGTGTATTGTTGATATGAAAGCTTCGCAGAACACTCTGTGTGCATTCTTCAGTATGCACAGGAAGGTCGCAGAGGGTCTGATGCTAAAAAGCCAAAGCAAAAGGTATTATTTCCTCAGGTCTATAGAGAATTTACAACCAAGGGAATGAGGCACTGAGAACAATTGTTTCCTCTAGTTCTTACTGAGACAAAAATTGATGATGTCATTTGCCCAAACAAAAGATATAGTGACAGAAATTGCCTTTGTCATAGACTTGCAAGAGGATGATTTATACTTGCAGTGTCAAAATTCTTCAATTTAACTATATACAATGTTGCTGTATTCATTGCTTTAGTCAACAATTATTGCAGATCTGCCATATTTAAGATATACCTTAGAATCTAGACAACTGACAGTGATCAAAGCACAGAAAAATCCTTTTCCTAATGTAGGTTACATTCTAGCCCTGAATTGGCATAGTAAGTAACTTTAGTTATAACTACAGACATTTACAAATGAAACTAGCTCATTTAGGTTCACATTAGGTCAATAAGCACATTTACAGTTTGCATGTTGATGCATTGTAAACAAACCTCACTTAAAATCACACTTCAATGACTATGCTGAATCTGGACATATATAAATAAGCTATAAGTGAGAATAGAGAAGTTCCAAAAATATATAAAGGAGAATTAGGTTGTAAGTAAATTACCATATATAAAATATTTTGAATACCGTCTTCCCTGTAAGAGCTCCTTCACATGCATTTCATTATTTTATTCATTTCTATATATGTTATGTCATCCAGAAAATTGATTCTGACATGTAAGACATATTAAGGGCTTAATGTGTGACTGGCATTGTTTTACATGCAATTTGTGAAGCTGGCAGTAGTGTCATTTCTATTTCGCAAAAGAGAAAAACTGATACTTAGAGAAACTAGCTCACTTTCAGAGGCCAGGACAAATAAGCTTCAGAGCTGGGTTTTAAGCCATAGTCTATGTGAATTATCCATCCGGGGACTGAAAAATTACATCTTCATTTTGTGCTCTACACAGTATTCTGCGTATCATCTATCCTTCTATATCAGCTAAATTGATCTTAAAGGAAAAATAACTATTTTTCAGTCCAGTAACATATTTGCTGCGCACTCACAACATGCCAAGCATTATTTTAGCACTGGAGATGCATATAGTAGTGAACGAAGCATATGAATTCATACTTTGAAAAAAAAATCCAGTTCCCAGGGTTTTGTCTTTAGGAAATTATATTTAAAATTTTACAAGTATAAGGCCTCCCTGGTGGTGCAATGGGCTAAATCTAAGCACTATGAAGCTATCCGCAGCCACTGCAAGGATGAGTTTGATCCAGGCCAGGGAGCTTCACACATGGTGCAGAAGACCTCTCCTGCCTTGCCCGTTGCTCTCCTTAGCAGTGTACTTCAGTAGATCTGCCTATTCTGCTCCCCACTCTGTCTCTGGTGAATACTCTCACCCCCCCACCCCCACCTCTGGCCTACACCTTGTATGCATCAATAAATATATCTTTAAAAAATAAAATTTTATAAGTATAAAGTGATAAACATTTAAAATGAAAACATTTTTAAATGATTTTTCAAATCAAAATGCAAAACCTCAAACTATTTCAGATTACAAAGAATACAAAGAGTAAAGGGTTAATAGGATACTTATTAAATGTCTTATAAAAAAGCAATAGGGTAGAATGAAAAGAAGATCCTATAGAGAAGACAATAAATCTCCTTTTTCTCTCTGCTGCCCTGCATCCTGGCCACCTCCCTCTCTCTCTGCTGTTGGTAGCAGAGCCTGGAGCAGTCAGCTAATGACTCACAGCAGGAAGCAGGCAGGCTTAATATCCTCTCTTCTCTCTCCACAAGTCCTAGCAGCAGCACCTCAAGAAGTGCTCAACATTGTGTCTTGCATTTCTAGTCACTGTTTCTGTTTTTCTGAGAGAATCAAGACTACAAAAATAATTATATGATTTTTTTTTCTTCATAAACCTGATATTAAAATCATTGCTCTGGGATTATGTTCCACCTGGGTACAAATTATTCTCATAGAAAGTGCAAGTATCATAGAGGTCCAAGATGAAGTATTTTATGAGCATAAATTAATCCACAGGTAATCTTTCCGAAGGAATATATCCCTAACATCAGAAGACTTCCTTATTTTTTTATACAAAATAAAATCACTTGGCTACTTTTCTAGAATAGTAAGAATTAGGTGCTTCCCTGGTGGCGCAACAGCTCTTTGGAGCTCAAACAGCTCTTTGGAGGTTAAACACAGCTCTTTGGAGCTGTCGGCTGCTGCGGCACAAGTTCAATGCCCAGCCAGGGATATTCCCACATATTCCCACATGGTGCAGCAGACCTCTCCTGCCTCGACCACTGCTCCCCTCAGCAGTGTATTTCAGTCAATCTGCCTGTTCTGCTCCCCACTCTGTGTCTGGTGAACCCTCTCACCGCCCCTTGCCTCTGGCCTGCACCCCAGCTTGTATGCAAAAATAAATAAATGTTAAAAAAAATAGTAAGAATTACATCCAAAACTATGTTTAGGTTATTTTTTTCCTGCAAATTAAAAGTGTGTTCCTAGTACTGCATCTCCATGTGCAAGTTAATAACTTCATTTGCTGTTGTTACAGAGCCTGACCCTAAAGAGTGGGCTGTTTGCGCTTTGGAGAGATAATTTATCAGGGAACACCACATGGAGTTAAACCGGGTAAGGTTTATGAGAGTTTGCACTCAAAGAATACAAGGGAGACAACCCAAGGACAGAACTCTGTTGACTGCAAGTTCTATCTGATTGACTCAGACGCAGTGAGGGGGGAGTCCCCACCTCACTCACCTTTTCTGGATTTTGGATTACTAGTCAGTTGCTGATGAGGAATGGTTAGGGCCAAACCAATGCCAAAGGAATAAATGGCATGTGGGATGCCCCCACCTCTTACTATCTCTCTACTCTTAGCTAAGAACTTTGAGGAACCTGCCTTTATTGTATGCTGTCTGTGTAAGGGAATTCAAGTAAGTGTCTGAAATCAGGCTTTGGGTTATTTAGAAATTGGTGTTTTCTGCCTTTTTGTGCATTTGGTCAGACACCTAATTCATTATCACTCAGTTGCTATAGACAGAAGAAAGAGATTGAGCAGAAACTGGATCTAGTGCAAGCCGGGAAAGGTCACAAGTGCTTTGCTTTGAAGATGTTATTTTCTCCATGTTAAGGAAGTCTTTTTCTTTGACCTTATTGTACTCGTTCTATCTCTCTCCATCTCCTAATTATACTCCTTAACCAATTAGTTTGGGATCTGCCTCACTCACTTTCCAAACCTTGAAGATAGAGACACCTTGCCCTGGGCAACTGGCAGAAGCACAAGAGCTCTGCCAGTGTTAGCAGACACCCTGGTTTCCTGTTTGTCAGTGCATTCAAAACCCCTCTAACTTTTCACTCTTGTGTTTCTATTTGTGGGATAATGATGCATGCTGCTTGAAACTCACACTGCTGTCTCTGTGAGAATCAGCTCCTCTCAACTTGGGAGCAGAATTTTTTCTTCCCTGAGAAGGAAGTGCTTTCTCTTTTTTGCCTGTCTAGTTAAACATTTTATCTATTGTCACTCAGTTTTCCTTTGGGCTGGGGTCTGTGCAATCCAGAGCAGGGCATGGTACAAACTGAAGCGAAAGGGATAGCTTCACTCTCACTGCCCTATACTGTGATAGCACACCCGCTGAGACCGCCAGCGCTCCACTCTTTACAGAGACACATGCTCCTTATACCTAATCCCAGGCCCTTTGATTGTTGGTCATTAAAGATACGACAATGGGAAAAGCAATTCCAATGGAATCCCTTGGGGTGATATCAGAGTGCAAAGCTTTGGGAATCTTGCCACATGTATGGGGCTTCTCTACCAAACTCCTCCACCTAAGAACTCAAGGACAATGGAAGGAAAAACAGTTCTAGCTATGTACTTCATTTTTCAGAATGCTCTGGACTTTAGAAGATATTTACAGGTTACTACCAGCAGCCTTGAGGGAAATTATCGAAGCCTTTACTTTGATTATCTATGCAATGATTCTAAAGTTTTCTAGCATTGCCAGAAATATTTGCTGTTAATATTGACTAAAACCTAACAAGTTATTTAAATGGATTCATTTCTATAATAACCCAATGATTAGAATTTTGGACAAATTAGAAAATAGAATTCAGCATGAACTTTTTCTAGTTAATACAAGGGCTTTTTTCTTTTTTTCTCTTTTTGAAAAACTGGTAATACTGTTCCCAGAACCTAACTAGACAAGAAGGGGGGGAAATTTGAGAGACACTGTTAAACATTAGCAGATTCCCTTGCCCTGATTCATTAAGGAATGGGAATAGTCCTCCTGAGAAATTAAAATTAGCCATATAAGGTGATAAATTGATTTTATTTCAATTGCTTAACACATAGACTTTTTCTTTCAAGATCTCTATCTGTGTTTGCCTGTTGTCTGTCTTCCCTCATTTGTTGTATCTTACTGGAAGTAAACTAATTTGGATTTTCTAGTAAGTTACAAAGAACACTTATTGGTTGGTCTGAAAACTTCTAAATTGCTAATTGGACCTGTGGAAATTCAGAGAGCTCCATTCTAAATCCCTTATTAAAAAAAAAAATGAATTTGTAATGAATAGAGTACTATAGAAAGGGGATATGGATTTTGGCATGCTAAATTCAAAAACCTAGATTTGAAGTTTTTTTTTTTTTTTTTTAAGGGCTGACTAGGGTCAATGAAAAACGAAATGAAAATTAAGAGAGCTCTGTGTATGTGTTTGTCTGTATGTCTTTTGCTTGTGTAAATTCTGACATCTAGAGATTAACCCAAAATTTCTTTCTTTAAAAGAGAGCATGATTTAAGACTTTGGGAACTAATATGAATTAGTTCAAAGTGTAATGGACTAATTTGAAGTACACGTGTCTTTAAAATTGTAATATTGGATATTGTTAATTCTTTTACCATATGTTTAAATCAGAACTAGCTCATATTATCCAGCAGGAAGTGTAACTGACCTTATCTCACCAGGTTCCTGGCTGATGTCAAGCAAAATGTATTCAAAGTAACTTCCTATTGCCATATAAGGGGGGAGTTAAAACTTTTTAGCATGTATGTGCATATTAATATAATGGTTTTAAAAATTATGTGTAATTTTATGCTTACTCTGCTCTGGTGAAATATTATCCTTCAATTCTCGTTATTCCAAAAATATGTGCCACAAAATTGAGCAAACTTCCTTCCTTGTTTATAATTTCTTTTTAAGTCTTTTGTTCTTTGGAGTCAATACGTTTGACATTCACAAAAAATTAACATAAAAATAATTGGGAATCATTTGGAAATATAGATTTATCATAAAACTGAGGAAAATTGCAAAATTTATGAAAAAAACTAGACTTATAAAAATAAAAATTACTAACAGAAAGCTGAGATTTGCTTAATGGGACTGAACAAACTGAAGGACTAATATAATTTTAATGACTTTTGAAGTAGTAGTTTTTAATATTTACATTTCTATTTCCAGAAAACTTTTTTTTCAGGCTTACTGTGACCTGTAGTAATTGTAAATTGTGTCCTTTTTGTGTGAGAAGAATGGGATCATTTGCTTTTTCTCTCTCCCTGACACCTGAAACATGAACTTTGATAACTGTTCATATTTTTTCTGGTGACATGTTTACTTTTATAAATCCAATATGCCTTTCCTTTTCCCTCTATAATACAATATTGAAAAACTGAACTCTAAGTAGAATATCATAGTGGAGGACAGACAGCTTTCAGAAATCCATAGATCTCAGAACTTCCAAGAAAAAGGCAGCCTAACAGCTTGCTTTCAGGTCTATCAGGGAAAGGGCAAGGAAGGTCACCCCTTGCTAACCCCAGACACCTCAGGGCATTTTGGGGACCTTATGCAGAGGGGAACTTTCTCAAAGATGCATGTATTGCAGGCAAAGTTTGATGTTGAGGCTTGGTGTGATCCTGAGAGACTTGTTAAGAGCTCAACTGAAATTCCTTGTAAAAAGTTCCAGCAAAGCAGATTTCTAAAAGTATATGGTAACATTTTATTATTATTATGCTTATGTGAAAAAAAAAAACTGGCCATGATATTGGAACAAGACTTACTCTGCAAATGATTTTTACCGTAATTATTTTGTAGAACTGGGGAAAATGTGGAGAAAGAAATGTTCTCCAATAACTTACTGTGAACAAGCAATTCTAGTCATGCTAACTCATTGCTGAGGTTTTTACTTTTACTTGTAATTTGGGGATAATTTCGGAATTTTTCCAACATCTGGTTATAACTTTCCAAACTGATGTTTCTTGCTCTCTTCCCAGTCTCTTAACTAGGATTGACAGGAAACTAAAACTGTCTTTTTTTCTGAAACTGGAGATGGAGAGCCTTTTTGATGTTAGAGACATCACCAAATGGCGATTCCTTAATGGCATTGCTGCTGTTTTCCTATATTCCTGGCAAATATCACGCTGTAAAAGAGGAAACCTGCAAACAGGGAGAACCATGCTCTAGAAGATAAAACAGCAATGACAGTCCTGGCTGTGAGACTTGCTGTTCATTGGAGGGTCTGCTTCCCATGAAGTCATTTTAAAGAATCTCTCCCAACAGATTCATTAAGCAAACTGGACCAGTCACTGGCAGGTCTTTCCTAATCATTCAACTCCCTTGTTAAGGTGGTCCTGGACAAAAGATTTGCCCTAGATTATCTCTTGGCTGGGCAGGGAGGATAACGTGCAGTTACTAACACTTCCTGCTGCACCTGGATATATAACACAGCAAAAATGGAGGTTAATATTAAGGTCATTTATGAACAAGCACAGTAGGCACACTTCTTAGGGAAAAGAAATCCTTCTGACTTTTCAATCTGAGTTGCAGGGAAATCAGTCCCCTCTAACTTTGCTAAGACCTTAGTACCCTGGTTGTTTGTTTTTGTTTTTTTTTTTCTCCTTGTTTATGGTCCTTGCTTCTTTAACCTCTTGATACAATTTGTCTCTACTATGATACAGCAATTCTGTACCAAGATGATGAGTTTGGAAGGCTTCCAACTTGCCCCTGCTCAGGATGGCTACCACCCTTACTGTTTCCTAGAAGAGGCAGTGAGAAATTTTCACTGCTCCAGAAATTAGGGCTAACAATCCTAACCAGCAGGAAGTAGCTACAGAAGAGACCTTCAGCCGCAAATACCCTAAAGATTAACAATATAAAATGGTGAGTGCAGGGACAGGTCAGAGCAGTCACCAGCTGCACCACCAGAGGGACCTGGGTTCAAGAAGTCACTGGAAAATTTGTAATTTTTTATAATTACCTCTGTTTATGCACATTTTATTTTAACGTACACATTGTTCCATTCATTCTTTGTGTCCCCATGAGTCATTACCATCTTCCAGACTTATGGGGACATTCCATAAGTTTATGAGCATCCCTGATCACTATGTAACCTCTGGAGTTATTGAAGATCAGACATGTACCCCACATTACAGGATCTGGATGGCCTCAAAGAAGCTAATAATATCATACTGCTTAAAAACTGGAGTCAGATTCCCCTCAGGAGTCAGCTTAGCGTTCTGATCTCAGGCTGCCTCCCTTTTACTATTTGATTACGAGCTCCTGCCTGCTTCATCTACACCAGTGTTCCCTGGTGAATTCTTTTTCTAGAGGGCAAAGAACTCGTGCTCTAGGTTTAGAGTCTGTAACACCGTAACACTGATAATACCTACATGTTTCAACATAAATGCACAAACCTCTGGTCATTTTACTTATAATAGCTCTTTAAGAGTGTTATTCAAATTTACAATATTTTTCCTTGACTCTCTTATATTTTTTAAAAGTCATCAAATTTCATTATAATAAAATGCTAAATCTAAGAAATATGGCATAGATCTTTATAGAATACATATGTATTTAATTCCAATGTATTTCAGTCACTCTACTCTTAAGAACCTGTTTTCTTGGGGGCCTCCCTGGTGGCGCAGCGGTTGAGCGCTGCGCTGTGGAGCTGTTGGCAGCACGCGATGAGAGTTCGACACCCAGCCAGGGAAAATCCCACACGGTGCGGCAGACCTCTCCTGCCTTGCCTGCTGCTCCCCTCAGCAGTATTTCTGATCTGCCTGTTCTGCTCCCTAGTCTGTCTCTGGTGAACCCTCTCGCTGCCCCACGCCTCTGGCCTGTATCCCAGCTTGTATGTATAAATAAATAAATCTTTAAAAAAAAGTTTTTTTATTTACAGTTTACAGAATGAGTTAGGAAACTAAATGCTTTGCTGAATTTCAAAATCTGGAATAATGATTTGTACATAGTAGGTATTCATTAAATATTTTAATAATAAATGAATACACTCCAAATGAAAAATATAGCAATATCCATAGTTCGGACCACTGAGAACTCAGAAAATCTAAGAAAATTGACACACAGTATGCTTACATAATGGGACTAAAGGGAAAATTTAAAGCTACACAGTCTTTTCTTTAAAGATACATTCCCTAGTATGTTCCATGGCTCTTTTTGGTAGCTCTCTATCTTACACACACACACACACACACACACACAAACACACACACACACACAAAAAAAAAATCTAGAAATGCTCTTGACATACATTCTTGCTCTTTGTAACCAAGAATCCATGCAATTTAAACATAAATTCTATTTTAAGAAGATCACACATGAAAAGTTTTCATACTTTAGAGCCTCTCCAAGTATCATAAATATTATTTTTCAAAGACTGAGTTTACATTATACCTTACAGGACATTGCTTTCATCATTGACTCAATATTTTACTGTAATTATATTGTTCTGTTCATTTCCAAAAATTTTAGATTCTGTAACAAATTCAAATTCAAATACATTACAAATCAAAGTTAACTCTCCGTGTCACATTAATTTAATTATGACTTTATGTGCAAAATAAACATCATTATGTCCTAATCTTTTGTCTTTTTCTCCCCTTTGGAATCTAGAATAATGTGGTCAAGGAGACTCATTTAGTTATAGGTTTATAGTAAACATGGCCTCTTTATCTAAGAATCTCATCTAAACTCTCAGTAAGGAGGTGATAACCCTCTTGTCTGTGACCTGAAGTCTTTCCCTGTCTCTCTTTGATGACCCAGATCCTTAAACACAGGAGAAATAACCCAGGTCTACTCCACTATTCTTTAGAATTTACCACCATTAAAATTCTGTACATTTATGTTATTAAATTGATAGATTGTTCTTTTGCTAACATGTGAACGCTCTTTTATTTGCAAGCCTAGAACCCAGAGGAGTGAGGGGTGCTTCCTTTGCACTCCAATGACAATCTCTTTTCTATCTTGAGTTTGAAAGAAAAAGAGGGAAACAAAAATGAAAGAGACTATAATTATATAACATTACATTAGGCCATCATTACAGACAAAAGACCATAAAGGGAATAGGTCATGTGGAGAATTACTAGCCTAGGAATTTGGAGCAGATTTAAGGCATAGAAAATTTTGCATCTAATTCATTCAGAATTCAATTACTGCAATTTCTACATTTTTTTCTGTTTTGCTCTTCTCTTTCCTCAGTTCTTCCTGCATTAATTTATTTAAAACAATGACTATTGAAAACCTAATTCATGCTAGTAATTTTATGTTTAAAACATAGTGAAAAACAGGCAAGTTATTAAATATGGTAAAAGAAAAACTTTTAAACAAAGCTTTTTAACAAAGTTTTTATTATAGTGATAAAAAAACATAATTAACAAATAATAAAAATATATGCTGCAGCTTATGGTGATAAGTGCCACGGAGTGTGGGTGATTAGAGATGGGTCTCCCTGAGGCTGCAAGTTTTGAGATATGAGTGACAAGAAGGAGCCAGTCAAGTAGATATCCGAATAAAAGGAATTCTGGGAAGAGGGAGCTGCGATCACATTGTCTGTAAGTAAGAAAGAAGCTAGATGTGTTCAAGGAAGTGAAATGAGGTCAATAAATAAGGTAAAAGCAGGAGAGGCTCTCATTTTTCTGGTTTGGCCTATGCTTCTTATTCTAAGTCTTATCCACTAAGTTCCCACTTCTCCCTGATATTTTGTCTTTGCCCTTGTCACTGCAACCAGATGATTAATGGTGCTTTTTATGGATACTCTAGCAAATACATCATTTTAGACTTTTATTGGGCAAAAAGCACAGAGAGCACACCATTTCAGTCTCCAGTATTTTGATGAAGAAATATCGTTATTTCCCCTAAGTAACAGAAGCTATTTATTTATTTTATTTTATTTTTTTAATATATATTTTTATTGTTATTTATGTCTTTTACATTTTGTATTCCCCTTGGGTAGCCCACCACCAATTCACCCGTGATCCATCTCCATGGTCCCTTGTGTTCTTTTCTACTCCATTTTGTGCCCTTTTCCTTCCCTTCCCCACCCCAGCTGATTGTCTCTCTCCTATTTGATTTCCTTATAGTCCTGTTATAAGTGAAACCATTCGATATTTTTCTCTTTCTTTCTGGCTTATTTCACTGAATATGATCCTCTCTAATTCCATCCATGTTGCTGCAAATTGCATGTGTTTATCTTCTTTGAATGCTGAATAGTAGTCCATTGTGTATATGTACCACATCTTCTTGATCCAATCATCTATATTTGGACATCTGGGTTGCTTCCATACCTTTGCTATTATGAACAGTGCCACAATGATATTTTTAAATATGAAAACTATGGCAAAACCCTGGTCTGCCCTGATTTGTGTTTATCTATCCCTTTGTTATTTACAGGTTTCTTTTCATGACTTTTAGCTATCTCTGACTCATTAAAGGAGTTAGATTCCAAGTGCTAATTCCCACTTGTTGCCCCTTACTCGAAGTCAGTGGTTGCATGTGGCTTTCCTGAATCACAGAGCATCTCTCTCTCATTTACTTTCCAGAGCCAAAATGCCTCCCTGAGCTGTACAGTTTTCTAGCCTCCTGGATGACAATTTTGTTTTTCTTTTTTTTTTTTTTTCATTTCTGCAAATGCTTTCTCTTCCCTGTAAAGCAAAGAGTGAAAGGATTCAGAGTCAGAGAGGTCTAAGTTTTAGGACATGCTCACACATTTTAGTGTTTTGATATTGTTTGATTTATTTAAATTCTTTAAGCTTTAATCTCACATTAAAGAAAAATGGGACATAATGAGTTTGAGTATATGAAGAATTTAGTAAGATGTCACCTACTTGATAGCAAGTTGTATGTTTTTCTATCATTTGGTTGCTCTTTCTCTGAGTAGTTGTTCTCAAACTGTGTGATTTGGGGAACCAGCAGTGAGATCTCCTGGCAAATTTTTAGACATGTAAAATCTCTAACTCAGAAACACTGGGGTAGGCTCCAGAAATCTGATTTTGCCAAACTGTCTTGATTATTCAGACACATGCTACTGATGCTTTAGAGGAAACGTATGACATTATTGAATTTGTCTTCAGTTGTTCATAATTAAATTCTTCAGATGTGCTGATGTGAGTTGTTCAGAAATTTGCAATATCCTTTTGTGGGGGAAAAAAAAACTTCCAAGAAAATTATTTTAAGTAAAATTGCATTTTTAGAATGTGGTTCATGCATAGTATAAAAAAAGTTTGCAAAAAAACCAAAATGTACTCTTATCTCTACAGATAACTCTAATTCTAACTCATTCCAGATCTTACAATAATCTGCTGAGAACTCATAGAGCAGTCAATGAAGATATACTTATCTCTAGAAAGTTTTTGACTGGATTCAAGTCTAATAAGAATAAAAACAGCCATAAAAATAAAGTAATATCTCTAAATGATGCATGTAACTTTTTTAAAATCGAGGTAACACTGGTTTACAACACTCTCTATGATTCAGAAGTGTAGGGTCACATCTCTTTACATGTATCTTTCTCTACCACACACTCCACACAGCACAGTTCTCCATAGTGCACTGAACCCTCTTCCACAGTTTGCTCTCCATTTTCTTTCCCCCTGTAGTAGATACAATTCTAATTCAAATTTCTAAGGTTTGTTTTTAATTTGGATTTGTCTCAACTTTTGCTTTGTGAGGTATGTGATTTTTTTTATAAATTCAGAAATATCTATCACTTTAAAATGCAATGAAATATTAAATATTACACAAATTTATCATCTTCATCAAAGTTCAAACTTCTTAGCTGAAAAATCTTACAGTATTTACATGTATATGAAGCATGGTAGAAATCTTTCTTACAATTTCACTAAATATGTATAGTTTACTTTCTCTATCCCTTGACATACTGGCCTGCTATTCAGGATAACTTGAGCTGCATAAACAGAACATATTTATATGAGGGTTGCCACTAAAATATTTTGGTTTGTGTGCAAAATCAGATATATTTATGAAATAATTACAATAATATATGATAATTAAGAGTAAAATTTGGTGCTGTAATACAGGGTAAATGGATTTAAGTAGCTGCCCTCATGTCCTGTTCTAAGCCAGTGGTTTTTACATATTTTTTCCTTAACATCAGATCGCTTTTTCAAATAAAATGTCACAAATATAAGGATGACTGAGTTAGTATTAGTATAAATTTATTCACTTATGCTCCGGATACATATAGTTTCTTACTTTTCATTCAATCAAAGATAATTAAAATACTTTGGATACACAATGAAAACAAAAGTTGAAATAAAAAATTACTTTGTCAGATGCAATACTCTGTGGTTTCTTCTGGTTCTGCACGTCTTAGAAGCAGGCACTCTGTCACATGTTTTGAATTATCTTTGCAAGGATGTTTGAATATCAGAGAACCTTGGGAACTATAACCTTAGAAAAACAGGAAAATTTCCCATACAGAATAAAGGTCATTTTTTTAAATTCAAAATAATTAAAATGCATCTCCTTCCAGGGCAAAACACACCTGAGCAGAAGTGAGGCAGTCCTGTAGTGTGGACAGTATCCCTTTGAGTCCTCCACTTTGCCCTCTGTGACCTGAGGGACATGAAAAACTGATACGAATTTTAACAGTAAGGCTTCTGCTTTTTGTCCATAAAACAAGGTCAGGCTATCTTTTCAGTTTGCGTATTGACTCTCCAGAGTTCTCAATAAACATGATAATCACAGCTATAGCTGAGCCTCATAAATATTTCAGTATGTTTTCATATTCTAATATAGTTGAATATTACAAAATATGAACCAAGTTTACACACATATCTGCTGGTGGTGATGTATTATAAAAATAAAGCACCAATGGTAGCTCAAATATCTCTCAAAGACTAATAGAGAAAATTGAAAAAAGAACTGGGTCTTTTGTTTTAAGCATTGAATGACCAATAAGGCTTGCCAACTGTATGATTATTTTGCTACATGCAAAATAATAATGAACTATATAAAAAGGTTCCCTAAACTTTGTAATAAATACAATATTCAATATGTAACACAAAGCAATAAGATCCCTTTAAGTACACTTTGCACAAAAATCCTGCTGTGACCAGAGAATTTGCAAACAGTTGCTTCAAAACCACAGCTGTCATTACGTTACCCTTTGAAGTGCAGCACATATCTCTATTAGAAATGTACTTCCTTGGATAAATATATCCAGGTCATAAGTTTTCTTTCTTCTTTTACCAGTTATGTTTTAACTCAACAGCATTATGTATTATGTGTATGCTTTTGTAATAATTTATACACATCTCTTTCAAATAAAAGAGAAATCATTTGTTTGCATAAATGTTTAAGAATTTCTTCTGTATCCTAATTTTCTATCTTAAGTATGCAAATATCTTTTTTATTTCAATTCCTCTTTCATGAAATTGTAGGTAGAGCACATTTCCTTACTTCCTGAGTCAAAGAAATTGCCAGGACATCAAAATCTAGCACCCACTGCATTTGACTTCTAGGACACAGCACAAAACTAAAGGCCTTTGGTTCTGGAGTAGCTTGTATGCAATTTAGTTAATATATTTGCCTAAATATTTAAAATATATATATATTGAAGGAGACTCCATCTGTACTTCTAAATCGGTCTCATACCTATAATTGGACTTAGAAAATAAATTTTAAAACTACAGTGGAAAGAAACACTAAAAATACATAGAATTATAAATGACAAGACAAATCAGAAGCATATAAATACAGAAATCTAAATATACAATAAAACCTTATATAAAATAAATTGAATTTTGGAGAATGAGAAAATTTAAAAATATTTTCATCAGAAATACTGAAACTTGATAAATAAAGCAAAAGATAGTACTCTAGAGACTAAAGCAATTTGTCAAAATGTGACATAGATGTAATTCTCTATTTGAGGTGAGGTTTCTTTGTGACCTTACTGAAATATCCAGAATCCCTAAGAGAGGTAAGCTAGTTCAGTGCAAAAACATCACTACCTTAACATTTTCTAAAATTTCTCATCATAAAATCTGTCCTGGGAACTTGGAAAACAATCTTGTGTTGTTTAATGAAATATATTAATTGACTTAGACTTTTGAATTTCAATATTTTGAAATTTCTTCTAGTATTTGAAAGTTAGGCTTAGGAAAATCATATTTTATAACAAATTTGGACAGTTTTATAAACTTCTGTTTTTATCTTTATTGTACACTGACTCCTTTTACTATATCTTACATTTGAATGGCAGCTTCAGATTTTCTGTGATAGCAGGGAGGTCGAGGTAAGTGGTGCTGTTTGGGTTGTAGAGAGATGTGAAATTGTATTTTTATTGCATTAAGTAAAAGTGAGAAAATGTCAGGTATCCACATCAAATATGACATGAATTAATATGGAGATTAAGGGTAGTAGAGTACAGGCTCCACTTGACATTTTTATTGCTGTTGTACCTTCTATTTCTTAACTTTTATCTGCATATACTTGGTTCATATTTATACTTGAGAGCTGTTGCTTAGTTCTCCTTGATAGTCATTGTACAATTACTTAGGATAGAATTATAATCCTCCTCTTTTTTAAGTTGATGTTTATTTATGTGTAATTCACATGTAACATTATATGTATTTCAGGTATACAACATAATGATTTAGTATTTGTAAGTACTGTGAAATGATCACCAGAATTAGTCTAATAAATATGTCATCATACATACATACATACAGATTTTTTTGCATGTGATGAGAACTTTTAAGTTCTATACCCTTAGCAACTTTAAAATATTTCAAGTATTATTAATGTGATCTCACCATGTCATATATTACATCTCCGTAAATTATTTAGTTTACAACTGTAAGCTTGTACTTTTTGACCACATTCACACATCTTGCCCACCACCAACCCTGACTTCTAGCAAACAATAATCTGGTCTCTGTATTTATAATCTTGTTTTCTTATTTAGTTTTTTTTTTAGATTACAAATATAAGTGTAATCATATGATATTTGCCTTTTTACTCACTTATTTAATAAAACATAATGTCCTCAAGTTTTATACATGTTCTCACAAATTGCAAAACATCATTCTTCAGTATGGCTTAATATTATTTTCATATATATGTGTATGTATATATGTGTATGTATACACACACACTCACATGTGTGTGTGTATCTCCCATCTTCTTAACCATTCGTCCATTGATGGGCACTTAGGTTGTTTTTATATCTTGACTATTGTGTGTTTTTTTTAAAGATTTATTTATTTATGCATACAAGCTGAGGTGTAGGCCAGAGGTGTGGGGTGGTGAGAGGATTCACCAGAGACAGAGTGGGGAGCAGAACAGGCAGATCGAGGGAAACACACTGCTGAGGGGAGCAGTGGGAAAGGCTGGAGAGGTCTGCTGTCGTAATCTCCCTGGCTGGGCATCAAACTCATGCTGCAGTGGCTCTGGATAGCTTCATAGTGCTCCACTTAACCCATTGCGCCACCAGGGAGGCCCATATCTTGACAATTGTTAATAATACTGAAGTGATCTTAAGGGTGCATGTAACTTTTGAGTTAGTGCTTTCGTTTTTGTCGGTCTTCAGAGCCAGGCTGAAATTACTATAAAAGCCTATTGTGGTTTAATAGTATTTTGAGCCAGGGTTAGGTTAATTATCATCATAAGAAAAATTAGGATGAGGGCCTCCTTGGTGGTGCAGCAGTTAAGCACTGCTCTGTGGAGCTGTTGACAGTGGTGACGCGAGTTTGATGCCCGGCCGGCCAGGGAGAATCCCACATGGTGCTGCAGACCTCTCCTGCCTCACCCGCTGCTCCACTCAGCAGTGTATTTCCGTCCATCCCCACTCTGTCTCTGGTGAACCCTCTTGCCGCCCCATGCCTCTGGCCTGTACCCCAGCTTGTATGCATAAATAAATAAATCTTTAAAAAAAAGAAAAAGAAAAATTAGGATGAAAACAAGGACAACACATACTTGAGTTTTTACTGGATATCAGACACGACTTCAAGTATTTCACATAAATTTATTCTTTAATCTATTAACATTTTAAGATATTGCTAAGTATTATTATTAACTCCATTTTTTTTTCAGTGAGGAGGTTGAGATTCACATAGGCTCAAGGTCACACAGAAAATGCATGTAGAGCCGAGGAAGTCTAATTATGGAACAATAAATTATATAGAGCCTAACCCTGTGACTTTCTTAATAGCAAAGATAAACGTAGATTATTGATACTTAGAGGTTGATAGTGAATCATCTTCATGGGAAGAAATTCTTCATTATCTTATTTCATCATGTCACTTATTAATATTTAGTTACCATGTTTACTTCTGCTAATACGCATTAGAATAGATTAAGTAACAGGTTAAAACCTGACTGTCTTCTTTACTACTTGTAGTATACTCAATGCAGAGAATGGTGCCAGGCACAGATCAGCAGTGCCTCTGTGCAATATGCACAGTCAGATAGGATTTGAAGTAGTTGTCAATCACTTATTAGCAATATGATTTTGTGTAAACTCTCTGAGTTTAGATTTCTCCTAGAAAAAAAAGGATATAATAAAATTTATCCCGTCGGGTCTCCTTTCATTCCTCCCTAATTCATCTTTTCTGCAAATCTTATCACCACAACTGCTAGTGTTTTTCAAATTTCAATTTATCCTACCTATTCCTCAAATTAGTCAATGATATCTATATGATTATTTTTATAGCCATTCTGCATCTAGTTCTTGGTATGTGCATTATGATAGAAATGTAATTTAAAACTAATGTTCGAATGTCTTTGTCTGCTAAATGAAGGAATTCCAGGTACACTTTTATGTTCAGTATCTACAAGCTTAAATTTGTGTGGAGGCAAGTAGTTTAAGAAGAATGCATATTTTAAAAAATTTTAATGTTTGAGTTTTTTTTTTAAGATTTATTTATTTATACACACAAGCTGGGATGCAGGCCAGAGGTGCAGATGGTGAGAGGATTCACCAGAGACAGAGTGGGGAGCAGAACATGCAGATCAACTGAAGTACACTGCTGAGGGGAGCAGCAGGCGAGGCAGGAGAGGTCTGCGGCGCCATGTGGGAATCTCCCTGGCTGGGTATTGAACTCATGTTGCTGTGGCTCTGGATAGCTTCATAGTGCTGCGCTTAACCCGTTGCACCACCAGGGAGGCCCAATGTCTGAGTTTTATTGTATAAACTATTACTCCTGAGGAAAATGAATTTAAAATATAGTCACCTTTCACAGGTTCATATTTTGCTTTCATGATAAAATATTATTGAAGATGATATGTTTAAAATTGTCCCTTGATATTTTCTGTCTTATAGAAATGAGACATATCTTCATACAGACTCATCAAACATAACAGATTTCATATCTTTTGAAAATATACAAAATAGAAAGATGATTTAAATTGTGTATCTCACTGTCATCTCACAGTGCAGCTATTACTGCGATCCATATACTATTTCTATCATGAAACCCTCTTTACACTGTTTACTTGCTTCACTAAATAGGTTTGACATTACTTGTCACTTGCATGAATGATACTGACAAAGTAGTTTTGTGGATTCCTTCTGGGCCTAAAGGACAAGTGCCTCTGGTATATTTGTGTCACGGCCCGCAGCAGTAGCATAAATTGGCAGTTTGCTTAATGTAAAATGCAAATTTCTCAAGGGCAAGACATCATTCTGCATAATAATCATCATAATGACTATAAAAATTTTGAAATAATTTAAAAGTTAATTTCATTTTGTATTTGTTTTTTCCTCAGGAATTAAAGGGCCACATAAACTCAAACTGGAGATTTGCTATATATCCTTATGCCTAAAAATGAGAACGTTGCAAAATATTGATTTCCTACTGAAACTTGAGAAAGAGTAAGGATCACTTTACCATATATCATATAACAGTGGCACATAATTTACACTTTGTTCAATTATTAAAAGTGGGAAAAATGAATCTTCAGTATGTTACATAATTGATAAAGAACAGTCCTATAGATACATTGACATTTGACCCACATATAACAAGTGTTTTATTGTTGTTGACTGGACAAGAAACATGACTTCTCTGTGAAATTCAAATTCTAAAAATGATCAGATCATTAACATTGGCTAAGCACTGAAATCAAAACAAAACAAATTATGTTCTTGATACTATTATATAAAAACAGAACTGTGGCTTAATTTATTTTCAAACTCAGATGGTCTTTTTCAAAGTAAGTGTCCAGATGAACAAGAGCAGCATCTGCTCATATTAATGAACATTTTAGGAAAATTTAGCAACCTTTATTAATTTTCAGTTGGAAAGCAGAACATATGGTAAAGGAAAAACAGTCATAGCAAGTATCTGCATATTAAGAAGACATTACAAAATCCTAATTTGGAAAATTTAATATCAAAAAGTGAAAAACTGTCATCATGTATAGTAATTAAGTGCTGTACACTGATGTTTTCTCAAAAGTGTTTAATCTTGGCCATCAACAATTGAAAACAATAATCAAACAATGAAAGAAGCACTACATGGAGAATCTGCTGAGTTGCTATCGAGTATTTTCAATATAGAACTTTGTGGTAGTGGAAATATCTGAAAATGCCTGAGTTCACTGCAAACAAGCACCAAGAGTATCACAGGATGGTGAATGTCAAGCCTCCTATTGTTCATGAATATTAAAAGCAGTTGTGTTAACGCTCCACTGAATATTTTTACTAATGTGTTGTTGAATCAAATCTGTTTACACATCATTATCTCACTGGGTCAAGTAAACACAAAAAATTCATGTTTAAAATTAATGCAAACCACCTAAATACCTTCTTAGTTTATTAAAATAAATATATCACTTGAATGTAAACTCCCAATCTAGGTATTTTTTTTTTCCTAACAGTAAGAAAGGAAAGTTTAATCAACTTTTATTTTCAGAGAGAACATGGTGAAATTCTGTAAAGGGTAATTTGATAGATAAATTTCAATATGCCAAACCGTAAGAGCAACTGGGCATATATTTTGATCTTTGTTTTAGGGCAAAGCAGTAATACAATACTGCATCTTACAGTCACTTGGTATAATTTGTGAAGTTCTCCTAACCAACTTTCTTCATTTTGTTTTAGAAAAGTGATATTCCAAAGTAGATACTATGAATATAAGCTACCTCGAGTTGCTAAAAAATATCCGATTTTAAGTTTCATTGAAATGTCTTAGTGGCAGTTTTAAATATCAGCATAAATGCAATAATGCTCATTGGTCTCCAAAATGAACATAATATTATTGTAAAAAAAAACACACAAATTCAATAAAAAATTTACTAAAAGTTTTAAACATGATTTTGATATACAGCATATTTCTCAAAAGAAGCTTCCCATGTTATAGTTTTTACCATACTAAATTAATTGCTCTCTAGGTTCAGTCCTTTAGCAATGCAAACCATTGTTGCTATTATGAGAGCACTTTGCACCATCCCATCACACAGTATAGATTCGCAATAGCAAAATTCAGATGGTAATACAGAGTCACGTGACATATGCATCAATTTCCAATGAGATTTCATCTCTTTCACATATGCTGATGATGAACATCTTGTTTTCTAAAATACTTACTCATCTGACCATCTTATTTTTTCTCAACAATAGTACTATGTGAAAGTCAATTAACATAAACAGTTGTTTGGAAATTCCAAATCAAAATGGGGGATTTAGAAGATCCACATTTTCAATACCTATAGCCTAAGACGTTCTGATACAGTTCTGAAAGGAGACATCACCCTAAGATATTCAGAATAGGCTCTTTCAAGATGTGACAATTTGATATCTGGATTATTTCAAGTTGAGGTCAGTGGGGGCCCTGCAAGATCAAGAGAAACTTTTACCACTCTCTTAGTGATATAAAAGAATAAAAATTGGGAATATTAATAAGAATTTTGTTTTTTTTTTTTACCAGAAATGGCCTTTCTATTAAGGAAACCTATCTATATGTCATAACAGACACTAAAATAACAATTAAATACTGATTTTCACCATGTAAGTAACCTCATCATTATATAAGTCCCCATTCCTCTCTTCTTGAAGATCCAAGCCCCAATGTCATTCCTTTGCCTCAATAGCTTTGTAAACCACACCTATTGGATTCCCCATATACATGTAAATAGATTTTTTAATCCTACTAAATCTGTCTGATGCTATTTTGATTATTCATCTAGTCCTAGAAGGAACCTAGTGGTAGCAGTACATTTCTTCTTTTTCTTGACAATCTCCACTAAAATCTATGACCTTTCCAATGACATTTATAGACAGAGGCACTTGTGCCTTAGGGAGTGGTTGAGTAGAAAATGAGATTGGCTAATGCATTAATCCTACATTAGATCCTAATTAAAAAGTATTTTACTTGTATTAAAATGAAGAGCACACATTCTCCTTTGGCTGTTGTACAGAGTACAAAAAAAAAAAAAACATGTTTTCTATTTTCTTTACCCTTTACTTGGATAAATAACTTGACATATCAGTATAAAAAAATCAAAATCAAGCATTAAGATAAAAAATATTTTGACACTTTATATTTTAACAGATAAAATTTTAGTTTGGCTTTTTCTCCATGTAAAAGAAAATTTCTCAAAGACTTCCTTCCCTTGGATATAGACTTGTGTTGGTAATCAAGGCAAACAGGATACAACTACCATATTGTATTCAGTGCATCAGAAATCACACCGAGGAGCATACTTATGTTAGGCAGCATGGGCTAAGTATATATGATGTATGCATGTTACATCATATATTTAATGTTTATTTTAATGAGTAAGGAAGTAGTTATAAAAGGAATACATGACATCAAAGAGGAGATCTCCCCATAATGTTCAGATAAGATTCTCCAAGATGTCCTAAATAGACTTTTTCAAAGCATATTACCTTGGCATATAAAACTAAGGTCAAACAAGGTCTTTTGGATTTCAAGTGACTCTTTTCATCACACCCTTAGAAGAATGAAGATTATCCAAATACTTTCCATTGGAGAAACCCATATTTAATGGCAGAGCAAGAAAAAGAACATCTAGTTTATATGAGGTCTCAAGAATCTCCTTCCTCCCTCCTGATGCCACAGGCCTTTAGCTCATTCATTAGCTTGAGAATAAAACCCTTGGTTTCCATTTACTCTAAAGTTTATAGCCATGTAAATTACCATACACCTGTAATTTGATTTGTTGATTTACTCCTAATGATATATGTCTTGTTGTTGTTGTTATTATTATTATTATTATTATTATTATTATTATATATATATATATTTTTTTGCTGAACAACTGAAAGAAACAGCTAGAAGGATAAGGGGACATTTCCCTTTCACCCATGAATCATCATTTGAATAATTTTTAAAATACTGTCACATTAATGCACTTTTCTATATTTTGAAATTATTACAGAAAATAGAATTTCAACTAAATCTTCATCTCACTGTATAGCAATAGTGATATAATGAAAAGACATAATGAAGAAGGAATTAAGTTGGGCATTAGACAGTTAGGGTCATGGGTGTCCTCAGACTTGATAACATCCTGGAAAACAAGACATCCCACAGGTTTCCCCACCCCCAAGCAAACAGCTGTGTTGACCGAGATTAGCACTATTCGCCTTCCAAAAAACCAGAAGTCATCAGGTTAAGGAGAGCCCAGCCTTATATGATGACCAGTAGTCAAAAGCAACCAGAAGTGGAATCCATCATGGAACCCTGCTATTCAAAAAGACACAATACATAGTCACACAAACCCCCCCCCACCACCACCACTCGACTTCATTTTTTAATAAAGCATGTAAGTCCTTGTTTCCTGCCTCTCAGCAACTACCCAATCAGGACCCCTCTCTGCTCAGTGAACTTTCTTGTCCTTCTTCTTATCTGATGAGAAATCACTTTCTTTTCTGTCTAATTGTGGTCTCAACATTGAATCCTTTCTGTGCCAAGACAAGGATAAAGTTTACGGGACCCAGCTCCCAGGCCCCAAGCCAATTCAACAGTATGTTTTTACCAAAGTGCATTCTCAAACTACATAGCCCCAAACTGATCTTAATTTAATGAAGACAGTTGTTTATTGTGTGTAACATGTTATGGTATTCATCTTTCTTACTTAGAATGTAAAAATCTAATGAGTTGACCAAAGGTAAAAAGGACATTACGGGAAAAATCTATACAAAGATTTTTTTGTTTGTTTGTTGTTTTTTTTTTTTTTTAAGATTTACTTATTTATACAAGCTGGGGTACAGGCCAGAGGCGTGGGGCGGCAAGAGGGTTCACCAGAGACAGAGTGGGGAGCAGAACAGGCAGATCAGAAATATACTGCTGAGGGGAGCAGCGGGCGAGGCAGGAGAGGTCTGCCGCACCATGTGGGATTCTCCCCGGCTGGGCGTCGAACTCGCATCGCGCGGCTGCCCTGCCAACAGCTCCACAGCGCAGCGCCCAACCGCTGCGCCACCAGGAAGGCCCCTATACAAAGATTTTTTTTAACTCAAGGTTCCAAACCTTTCCTGAGGAACAATGTTAAAAAAATGCTTGAAAAAAACACTTGAGGAAACCAAACACATGCATCAAGAGAACAAAGATATCACATTAAATAGTACAGCAAGCTCTATTTTCTTCTTTTCCAAATTGCTTCTAACAAGACAATAAAGCTCAGGAATAGTGACAAGGATCATGTGAAAACATGGGAGAGATACAGAAAGATGAATAGAGACATTAAGAATAATCCATAGAAAGACAGGGAAATTGTTGGTGGGATAGATTCTCTTCCCAAATAAATGAAGATTTCTTAGAGTCACATGAAAAATCCAGGTTCCATCTGAAAACATGAAGAGCAAAACTGTCTGCCTGCTTAAATAGAGAAGTGAACCATATGAAAGGAAAAGTTAATTAGCATTCAACTAATAGGCACCACAACTTGAGCACTCCCAATTGAGCACTTTTAAAAAGTAAGCTTTCAACTCATTTAAATATGCTGGAAGTTGAGCACCAGTTGAGCATGATCACAGCACGCTGCGTACTGATTGAGCTATTTCGAAGTACATAGAGCACTTTTCTGTGTGAATTCTTAGCCAAATTTCCATACTCCCAACCCTCCCTCTGCCTACACAGCTGCTAATCAAGAGGTGCCTTCCCGGTATGAAATTCCTTCACCAATTAAAATTATGATTTAATATTTCAACTTTTAGGCTTTAACGGAATAAAGAAATAATAATAATTAGTGAACATATGTCAGATTGAAGTTTATTTCTTCTAAAGACATATCGGTTCAGCCAATTTCATTCCTCAAGTGCTCAGGTTAAATTTTGGAAATTAGTGACCATGCTGAGAGCTGTGAGATTACCCAAATTTAAATGTGGACCACAAAGGATTTTCAATGGTTTATTCCTCCAGGTGTTTAAAATCGGCCGGAAAGTGAAGCAATCTGAGAGTGGTTCTCTTCTCTAGTTCTTTACAATTGTGTCAAGTTTCAAATTCAGGCAGGACCTCATCAGTACAAATGAAAATGTCTCTATGCTATGTAAGGTGATAATTTTTTCTGCCCTTTCACACATATAATCAAATAAAGCAAGCCAGTAAGTATCTATTGAACATCAACCACATATAAGTTCAATGTCAAATACTGAGTGTAATCTTAAAAGGGCATGCTCCATGTCCCCTGCCCTACCTAATGAAGGGTGAAGCTGAGAAGCAAATGGAAGTTTAAAAGAACATGGGGAGAAATTTGGAGGAGATACGTGGAGCAGAGATACATGTGTAAAAGAACCCACACTTGCTTCTCAGCCTTGGACTGGCACCAGAGACTTGGGGGACATGGAAGGAGACATTTGGAAGAGAATGATGGGGAGGCTGACAATGGCACAATTGATCTTGACTTGTATTTTGATTTTGTTCCCTTCATCCTATGCCTGGTTTCTTATGGTTCCTCACCAGCGGGTGCCTTAGATGTGTGGCAGGCTTTTGGGCATTAGTGGCTCCGATTTGGACCAACCCTGCTTGGCTGGGCATTTACCCACAAGAGGATTGGTAACTTTGGGTATTTCATTGGGAAACTATTATCCTTTCTTCTCTTCTCTGTATGCATACCAAGTCTATTAAAGTTCTTTAATATCGAAGGTCTTATGCTGTAGATGGCAGAACCCAATTAGAGTATGCATGTTTCGAGGTCCTGGGTATTCCTCAGCCTGCCTGCTCACAAGGAGAAAATGAAATTTAAAATAGTATCTAACCTCAAGGGATTTACCATTTTATTGGGTGAAAGAGTGCAACATACTGCCCTATATTTTGATATCATAATTTCTCTCCTAAAATTTAACCTACTTTTCTGATATATTTTCTCCTCAATCCTGCTATTTAAAACATATTATCATTTTGTTGCAGTTATCATTTCCAAACAATTTTTATAATCTATTTGATTATTTATTTGCTTATGGAATAAATGGGTATGTTACTAAAGCCTGGAATCGGACCCCAGATAACAATACCAAGAACGCCATTCCAGGAATCTGGGCCTGATTTGCCCAGTTTGCAGCTCTATAATGCTAGTTGCAGCGGTGTGAAAAAAGAACCAAAAGGGAACGGCATTTGCCACCCAAAATATGCCATTTTCAGATAAGTTTTTTTTTTTTTTTTTTTTTTTACATCAGAGACAGTAGGAGTATAGCAAATGTAGGAAAAGTTCTAAAAACAGTTAAGTTTTTTCCTTTGTAAAGGATATTTCCATATGTAAGTCCCTCTCTCTCTCTCTCTCTCTCTCTCTCTCCCACACTTGTACCAGAAAGCTGAGGATTACACTTACTTTTATCAGTGAAGAGACAAATAAATGAATCTACATAACTAACCTACTAAGCAACTCTCATTTAATATACTTCCAGTACATTCTCCCTCCCTCCTGAAATCCAAACTTCTTTTCCTTTGTCTAGACACTTCACCACACTTTGTTGTCCTTTGAGATCATATAAAAACCCTAAAGTTCTCCTTCATTCACATACTGTACCAAAAAGAGAAGACTGAAATCATAAGAGACCCTTATCAATACAAAGATGCCAGCTGAAATCTGTACAACTTTACCATTTTTACTGTACTTTTCCTGGTCACTTTTCCATAACTTGTCTCTCTACTACCTTCTACCATAACTTGTCTGTCTACTACCTCTACTACCTGTTTTAAGTGAAGATGGTATTTAAACACACATTATAGTTCTCTAAGGTACTAATCCATGAAGTTCTCCATGTACATGAGATATGCATAACAATACACTTCCACTTGTCTTTCTCTTATTAATCCATTTTTACTTACAAAAGCTACATCTGAGAGTAAAATGAAAATATATTTTCTCCCCCTGTAGTTTGTAACTAAGTCTATTTTTTTCTACTGTTATTTTTCTTTTACCAGTTTGACTCTTGGGGCTCAAGTTATTAAAACTAGATTAGAAAATGCATCTTTTTCCCCTCCCCTACAGAACAAAACAATGATAACTTTTCCAGTGATGCAAAGTAGTCTAGGAGAATCTTATGCACGATGCTAATTTTGAACCAGTTTCATTCTTTAACTGAATTAGAACAATAATATTTAAGAAATTAACATGATCATTTTTTTAGATTTATTTATTTATGCATACAAGCTGGGGTGTAGGCCAGAGGCATGGGGGTGGTGAGAGGATTCACCAGAGACAGAGTGGGGAGCAGAACAGGCAGATCAACTGAAATACACTTCTGGGGGGAGCAGCGAGCGAGGCAGGAGAGGTCTGCTGCGCCATGTGGGAATCTCCTTGGCTGTGTATTAAACTCACGCTGCAGTGGCTCTGGATAGCTTCATAGTGCTACACTTAACCCGTTGCACCACCAGAGAGGCCCTAACATGATAATGTTTTACCACCTATTTTTACGTCTCCAATTAAAAAAAATAAAATAAAGGATTTAGATTAGATTTTATGAATGTCATATCACTTAGTATCTTTCTTGAAATTCTATCGTTCTGCACAGAAATGACCAAAATCATCTAAAATGGGGAGGGGTCATTGCTGTAGAGAAAGTTTTACTTTTAGTTCTATTTCAATAAGTTATTAGCTAGTTAGCTTTTAGCCAATTTGAAGACTATCTTTAAGGTGAGATGAACATTCTTCTGTAAAGATTGAAGGAGAAAAATATGCAAGTAGGTAAAGAGAATGTTTGATTCATCCAGTCATATATAATGTAAATATTATTTAAAATGAGTATTTCATTGGTGGAACTCTCTATGTAAGGGGGTCCCCTTGCTGTTAGGGAAAACCTAATGTTCTTAACTATTTTCAATGGAGAAGGGAGAACTAAATCTGCATTAACAGCCATACCTTTTGTTTATAGATCCTTCACTGGTAACTTAGCTACCCCTCCCTCTCTCTTTCCCACATCCTTTGTCTTAGCTGAGGTTAACACATTGTTTGCGGGTAGTTTTTATCGCGCGCTGACAGGTGGTGCGGGCCATTTTTGCTCATTTTTTAAGTATAAAAAAAAGTATAAAAATAAGCATATTTATACGTTACCCACATTCTACCGTTAGTCTATAAAAGACGAATTAAGGGCCTCCCCAGTGGCGCAGCCGTTAAGCGCTGAGCTGTGGAGCTGTAGGCAGCGATGACACGAGTTCGACGCCCGGCCAGGGAGAATCCCACATGGCATGGCTGAACTCTCCTGCCTTGCCCGCTGCTCCCCTCAGCAGTGTATTTCTGATCTGCCTGTTCTGCTACCCGCTCTGTTTCTGGTGAACCCTCCCGCCGCCCCACGCCTCTGGCCTGTACCTCAGCTTGTATATATAAATAAAAAATAAATCTTTAAAAATAAAAACGTATTAATATGTGTCCCACGCTCTATTACCAGTCAACGTAAAACGTATAAATACGTTTCCCACATACAATGTGTTAAGAAGGTGACTGAAACCACTTTAAAGAGTTACTCAGTCTTACTGGGTTTTTCCATGGATATATGAGGTATGCATCCTTTTATTACATTTGTTTGTTTTTCTTTTCTCTTGCTTGTTTGTTTATTCCCCAGTCTAGAAGAACCTAGAGGATTACAGGAAGAATTCCCCTGCACCAGGACACCTAAAAAGTTACTATTTATTTAGAACATGTTCTATACAATAGAATTGATTACAGATGATGTGAAATTTAAATTTGAATAAATAAATTGGACCCATGAAGCTAAAAGTCTAATGAAGAAGAATGTAATGAAAAAGCTAATGATACACTAAAGAGATTCAAAATTTACAAATGTAGTGGTTACCACGGGTAATTCCCATTTTGAACCTGTTCCTCTTACTACTATTACTTAAATAGCTTCCCAGATCTCTTCTGGAAAATAAAATGTTGCAAAGATTAATTTAATAATAAATTTAATAATAATAAATGAATTTTAAGGTTTACTTTTGGCTTTTTATTGAAAATGAATGAAAATTTTTTTTATAAGTAAAATACGTCCTAGGTTATCTAGAAAGAAGAAAAATTTAAGCACATATTTTAAAAATTATAAAAAGTTACTTGTAAGTCTTTCAATCCAAAAAGATAATAGTATAACAATTCCTACAACTTGAAAATTAAAGTTTCTTTAAAAATATTTATTTTTATTTATTTATGTATACAAAAACTGGGGTGCAGGCCAGAGATGCAGGGGGTAGGTTAGTGAGAGATTCACCAGAGACAGAGTGGGGAGCAGAACAGGCAGATCTACTGATATACCCTGCTGAAGGGAGCAGTGGGAGAGACAGGAGAGTTCTGCTGCGCCATTTGTGGGTTAGCTCCCTTGCTGGGGATCAAGCTCATGCCCATTTGTGATAACATGATAGTTCTGAAACTTAAACTCTGGACCACTAGGGATGCCCTGAAAATTAAGGTATTAACATTAAAAGTTCTAATTAATTTATGAAAACTAGTAGAAACAATAAGGTAAATAATTATGAAGAAGGATGTACAGTCTTGGAGAATAAAGGATGATATAAGGAATACAGATATTTTTCTCAAGAATTTAAGAAAAATCAGATGAGGGCCTGCCTGGTGGTGCAATGGGTTAAGTCTCAGCACTAGAAGCTGTCCACAGCCACTGCAGCATGAGTTCAATTTTAGGCGAGGGAGCTTCCCACATGGCACAGCAGACCTCTCGTTTCTCTTGCTGCTCTCCTCAGCAGTGTATTTGGGTAGATCTGCCTGTTCTGCTCCCCAATCTGTCTCTGGTGAATCCTCTCACCAGTCCATACCTCTGGCCTATACTCCAGTTCTTGTATGCATAAATAAATAAATCTTAAAAAAAAAAGAAAAATCAGATGAAAGTGGGTTCTTGGAGTGAATTTGTTATAGGGCATGCTATAAGGAAATGGCATAATTAAAATAATGTAAACGATCTGTGAAAAGGTTATCTTAGAAAGATAACCTTATATGTTCAAGTTGGATAAACTCAAGTATAAGTTATAAGACTTCTTG
>PVIJ01010530.1:0-59660 GCA_004024925.1 Scalopus aquaticus
TGTGTGTGTGTGTGTGTGTGTGTGTCTGTGTTTTGTTAAGAGGCAGGAGCAAGAAAGCCCACTAAGACACCTAGATGGGAGCAGGTGAGCCATGCCAACCAGGACTTTATCTGCTTCACTCTGAAAGTCTTTCACTCTCTAAGAGGCAGGCTGGATACGAAACTAAAGGGAGACCCTCAAACACCCTCAGCCTTGCCTTCACTTTGAAAACTGATTTGAAACCTACCCACCCAACATCTTTAATCTGGCCCAGTTTCCTTCACACCCGTTCCTCCCCCTCCCAGTAGCCCCCTCCCCCAGGCCCTCAGCCTGGACAATAGGATCATCTGCCGGCACCCCAGAGCTTGGAGAATGGACTGGATGGAATTGGGAGTCCCTCTGAGCCATCAGAGAGAGACAAGATCCAGGTAAGAGACAGAAATTTGGCTTAGCAGGCTTCCTAATTCCTGCAGGCTCAAGCCCACTTTTTAGGCTGCCACCCTATCCTGCCTACCATCTGGTCTCACCCTTGTCATGCAGCCTCCCCATAGAAACCCTCCTATTCACAATCTACCACATCCTGCCAGGGATTTCTGCCACCCCCTGTGCCAGTATCCCTTCTCCTGCTCTGAGAACACTCCCAGCCCTCCTGCTCCATCAACCTGGATATAACCAGGTCACCCCACCCCTTATCTACCCAGCCCCCAAGCTCCACCACCAGGGCTGACTCTCAGAGTCTCCCATTTAATAGCTGTTGTGCATTCTCTTGGGTGGATTATAAGTGCTATAGTGGGACACAGTCTTATACATCACCTGATGTGACACCCTTCTGTCTGCAGTTGAGGAACCCAGAGTGTAGACTCGGGTTTCCCACTGCAGAGACCAGCAATCTTGCCCCTCGGCCAGGCAGTTTCATGGGTATCAGGGGTTGTAGCCTCTCCCCACCCTCATGTCCAGAGCTTCCTGTGGTGCTTCTCCCTCGAGAGCAGTGTGAAAGAGCTGGTGAGCAGAATCCCAGCTGCCATATTGATTTAGGTTGCAGCCTACTCTGAGTCTGTTCTCTTTTCATTGTTTCCACAATGTGTAACTTTCCCCAAAGTAACTTGCCTATCATTTAAAAGCTCTTCTCATCCCACCTTAAACTTTATTCCCGTATGCCCTCTCCCCTCATACTAATTCCTTCATCACAGCTACGAGCATTTTCCTTAATTGCCAGTTTTTCTCCCCAATTGTCACTCCACAGACTTCTAGTCCAAGTTCTGGGTCTTGTTCCAGGCAAATAAAGATAAAAACATGCCAGGAGATGAATGGCCAAGGGAAAGAAGCTTCTCTGAGCCCTGTCCTTACTTACCAGGCTGTACCACACCCCCATCTCACCCCCATCTGGAGAGTCCTCAGTCATCCTCATTTTCTTTCAAGTGTGACATTAACCTTACTGGATTCTGCCTGCTTCACATTCAGAGTTTGGAATCATTTTTTTCTTTTGGACAAGGCCAAGAAGCGGCCACTGAGATTCGTCATCAAGGCCATGTGAGAACACACAGGCAGGCACGCAGTGTGTGTTCAATTCAGAGGTAATATCAGGTTGGATGGACAGGAAGGCTTCATGGAGGAAGAGATTTGAAATGGGCCTGAAAAGACAAATGTAGTTTAGACAGCGATTTTCCAGTCAGGGACATGAGGAGACAAAGTCACAGACATCAGATCTGATAAGGCAGGAGGTAACCAACCAGGACCAAGCAAGAATTACAGTGTTCCTCAAACAAGGCACCACCAATGTCCACCAGAGACACAAGCAAGAAGTTTCCTACCATCACTTGGGTGAGGTGAGAGAAATGAGGGGGACAGGAAGAGAAGGATGGAAGGTAGGGAGACCTCTAGCAGGTCAAAGCAACCAAATGTTACTCCAGGGGCCCCCCAGCCAAAGGCAGAGGGCTATGAGAAAGCTGATGATGAGTGTCAGGAAGGGCCCTGAGGACATTTTCCTGCCTGTGTCCCCCTTTCTGCCAGCATCTGCCACAGAAGGGATAATAAAATATTAATTCTATCTGATCTAGGGCCACCCAGGCTGGATCATGTCACAAGATACTTTAATGACCACAATTCAGGCAACACAGCCTGGCTGTAAAGGAAGAACTCCTCTCCCAGCCCAAATTCAAAAGGATACAGCAAAAACAGGAAGTCAGGGCTCAGAAACTGAACACAGGACCCCATAAATGCACCAGAACCTGTTCTTTCCATGCAGGAAAGAAAGGTACCCACCAATTTCAACCTTGTTCCTAATCCACTAAAGTGAGCTGTTCTTCAGGGTATGGTGTCACTGCAGAACTAATAAAATGTGAAAGTCTAATTGTATTAGCAATTTCCCATCATATTCTATTAATATGTATCATATTGGTATCCATTTTCACTAATGTGACATCAAAGGCAGTAATGTGATTACTATTTTAGTGAAAACAAATGCTAATATAATTAAATGTTGACCACAGAGGCTGGGAGATATGGGAACCAGCAGATATATGGGACTTTCTTTCTCTAGAAGAAAGACAGTGAAGGAAGAAGAAAGTGTCAATCAGAATTGAGCAAGAACATTTCCATATTTGGCCATGGAAATTCATGGTCAAAACCTATCAACAAAAGATCTTTTCTCCAGGACCAGTGCCTGGCACATGATAAAAGCAAGGCACAGTGGGCAGCAACACTGTGTAGAGTGATGTGCTTGTTGACACAAGAGAGATTTGTCTTCATATTCTGCAATTTTTCAGTTAGAAATCTTTGGGTAGGATAGTATCTTCAAGGCTCAGTTTCAACATTTGAATAATGGAGATAACAGCAGAGGAGATAAAGCTCAGAGGTTTTCATTAGATATCAACGAGAGCATGCTGGCAAAGTACTCAGCTGTGTGTCTGGTAAGTAGCAAATGCTCACTAAATATTAGAAATTAGTGTTGTAGTAAGTGTAGGCACAAAATAGGCTAAAGACTTTCATCCAATAATACCAGTTCATGTTCAGCAAATAGTGCTTTGGAATATGACTTTGCTGTCTTGGAATAATCTACTTTCTTTGGAAGATGCAGAAGAAAATACTGCATTCAAACTAAAAGAAAACCTGGGAAATAGGAAACAAACCTACTCACAAACTCTTTTGAAAAATTCTGTTTACTACTGAGTGAAGAATGAGTGAGATTTTAACCTCAAATTTCCAAACAAACCAAGTACCATTTTGAAATGTTTCATCCAGCTCCTTTGTCTATCTTCTCACCTAGTAGAGAAGTGAAAACCCCAAAGCCCTTTCTTTTCCCTGCCATCCAGGAAAGAAGGGGGGTATTTACCTGAAGACTCAGTCATCGCCAGGGACACAGAGGATATGAACTGACCACGAAGTGCCCCTGCCCCAGGGTCTTCACCCACTGGGAGGTAGATTCTCCAAGTGGACATAACCAGAGGGTCTTTCAGAGACTCTCCCCAGTCAGGGCTCCTAGAAGAGGAAGAGCAGGGAGAGGGAGAGGAGCAGAGGGCTACCTGCGGTTGCTTCCAGCAGGATCAACATAAGCCAACACAGGATCTGGTTACTGAAAATGCCAGAGCAGTTTCTGCCCAGAGCAACACCAGTTCATTTCCAAGTTCTCTCCTCACTGCAGGACCCTCTGGCTTTGCAAAACTTGCCTGAGAGAACAAGGCCACTTAGCCATCAACTTTGTCCTCTAAGAAGTAACTCAAGGCTTTTCTATCCCCCAGCATCCCTAAAACAGAACTGTCTCTGGATATCTGGAAAAGGCACTAATGAAATGAGGACTTGTCCAGGGTACCTGGCATTCTTCTGTGCCAGAAAAAAGCAAAAACTTCATTTTCTGCATCAGAGAATTCCATGCACTTGGAGCTTTACATAATTTAGAATTACATTGGACTGGTCTTTTCACAAAAGGTGAAATATGAACTTAGTATGAAGTTACTGTTTAGAATAAAACTTAGTATGAAAACAGAATGTTTTATATTCAGCACTCTGTTTAATACATCAACCCTCAGAGAAGCACTATTACCCTCATTGTACAGATAAGGAAGTTGAGACTGAGAAACTGAGTGACCTGCCTCCGGCTAACAACCAGTAAGAGGCAGAACTAAGAATTAAATCCAGTCTGATCCTAAATCCAGTATTCTTCTCTAGAGAACACCTGCCTTTGTGGGTAAATGCCTTTTCCTGCTGAAGTTATTAGAAACTCACTGAGGGCAGGAATTGTCTTTCACCAAATACAATAAAACTAGGAGTGCTGGGTTTGATCCCGACCTCCTCCTCTCACCAGCTCTGTGAACTTGAACTACTATTTGACCTCCCTGAGCAGGGTAGTTGTGTAAGTTATAGTCTAGACCAGGACACTCCTGAGACAGAAAGGGAAACCAGGATGCTAGATCCACAAACATCCAAGAAAATGGACACCTGAGGTCCCTCAGAGCCCCACACACTCATGTGTGAAATAGGGGCTGGATGACACCTCAGGATCAGCTCCAGGGTTGAAACAGAAATACACCCACCTGGACAGCTAACCAGGAGCATGAATAGTGAGCAGTAGGGGCCCGATGAGTGCACAGAGGGGAATCGCTACCACCAAAGTGCATTGGTTATATATTACATCAATCTGGAAAACACTATGAGGCACTTGAAAATAAAGCCTTTGCTAATCTCACCACTATAACTCCCTTGAGAATTTGGTGTATTTTCTTTGCTTATTTTTATCTATGTTAAGACAAGGTAGCTAAATATAAACATACATCTTCTCTTTAATCAAAAAGTGTGTGATCAAGCTCTGCCTGTCAGCCTATACTGTGTTTATTCTCATGTCAACATAAAAAGATAAAAGATTATCTAATAAGTCAATAGCTGCATAATATTCCATCCCGTGGATAAAACTTGCCTTTTCCCATTACTAGATATTCAAGTTGCAAACCAACTATTTCATAAACCAACTAAAAAGAATGTCTTATACATGTGTCATCATACAAATACAATACCCTGCTGTTATTCCATTCTTTCATTTTAATTTCTTAGAATTTAAAATGCTTTTACCTAATACCAAGTTACTTACCAAAATGAACCCATTTATGCTCCAAATCCCTAACCCCTTCCATGCACACTTGTCAGCTTCAAATTGTGTTCATTTTTGCAAATTAGCTAGATGAAAAAATTATACGCTACTTTTTAAAGACTTCTTTAATAAACTAGTAAGAATGAGCATGTTTTCAGATATTTAGCTGTCATTGGTACATATTTTTCCATAAATTGTTTGTGCTTTTACTCATTTTTCAATCAGTTGTCTTTTTTTGTATTTTTGTAAGACCTCTTTATATATTAAGAATATTAATCCTTTAAATAGGAAATAATTATCTTCTCCCAGTTGGTCATTTGTCTCATAAGTTGATATATAGTGTGCTTTGTCATACACAAAACTTCTTGCTTTTGATTTCCTGTTTCCATTCTTTTTTGGCCATGGAGTTTCAATCCTGCCCCCAAGTTTATCAGCATAGGAGCCACAGTGGGAGCCCTAAGGCTGAGAGTTCCCTGGAGTCATACAGGCCTTGCCTGCCTTACAGACTTGCTGGGTTTTTCCCTCTATTCTCCCGAAATATCCCAAAGGACAAAAAAGAGTGGATCCACCTTGCCAGCTCTGGGGGTCCAGTTCAGAATAGTAGTAAAAGGGAAAGAGTTCCTAGAAACCCCATATTTTATCATAGAATTCATCAGAGTTTTGTTTTCTACTCCATAATGTACTGATATTTATTTTGCTATACAAGCAATATTTTGATAACTAACCAACTAAATTATTGAACTTCCTCTCCTTAAAATCACCCACCAGGTTTATAGGGCAGCACTGGGTATTTCCAATGGTAACTGAACCCCAGTTTCAGGCATTGTAATCCTATTATTAAGATTAGAACAAAGCAGAGAGGAGGGACAGTGTCTAGTCAACAAGTCCCACAGGTCAGGGAACTTAAAGCTCCTTTTGGGATGTGCATCACGAGACTCTGACCTGAGTTCCAGCCCAGGGACAGGTAAGGTTGGAGTTGCCAAACTTTCTGGCTGATGCTTCCCCCATCCTGTGCCTCCTCCACAAATCCATCCCAGCTCTTTGCCCTCCCTTCTACTCACCCCAATATTTCCTCACCATCCCCAAACTCTTCCAGTTGCCCCACAATTTTCCAACAGAGCTGCTTACGCCTGCCTGCTCTGGAGTCACAGGTCAGACCCCCCAGGAAGCCACCTGAAAGGCCTGGCCCAGAGACTCCCTCCTTGCCTGAAACTCACTCAGGGGCAAGTAAGTCACCATCAGTCTCCTCAGGTGTAAAACTGGAGAGAAAACCAGAACTACATCATTAGGCTCCAGGGGGAATTAAACGATTTAATATAGACAAAGTCCTTAAAACATTATCTGTGACAAAGTAAGCACCCAATAAATATTAGCTGTTGGATCATTTTTATATCATATGTAAGTGCTCTGTTAGGATTTGTGAATTAAATGGCCCTTGTGCCAGTGCTTCCATCCACAGGAATAAGCAATCCCTGCCCTAAAAGCCAGAATGAATGGAGATGAAAGGTGGGGATAGGATATGGTATTCACCTAGCAGATAGGTTAGTTGCCCCTTGGCCTGTCGTGTGGCACTTGCATCCCAGGCTGTTGCACAAAAGGTCATCAGGAGATATGTGTCTTGGTTGGCATCACTTCCAGGAAGGAAAAAAAAAAAGATCTAGATGAGAAGCAGCAACCTCTGGAGCCTGATTTTTCTGATGGATTTATCTGGCCTAAGTTCAGAGTCCTCAAAGTCTTACATTTCTTCTCTCCGTTGATCCCTTAGTGGAGCTCCCCTCGCATTTCCTCTCCTTCCAGTTCTGAAGCAGCATTGTAATTTGCCACTGCTATACCGTTTCCATTCCAACTGCCCGTGGGGTCCTATTCCCAGCATGGCCCTACCTTGCGCTAAATGACAAAAGATCAAAGCTTTCATAAAGCCACAGTGAGAGGGAAGGGGAGATCAGGTTATCTGGGCCATTCACTGTACACATACGCAGGCATACAAGTGCTCGCATGCGCACGCACGCGCGCGCGCACACACACACACACGCGCGCACGCGCGCTCTCTCCCCCTCTCTCTCTCTCTGCCAGATTATAAATTGCAAAGCCAAACAAGCCATAAAGTCTTATGAGGGACAAGGGGGGAAAGCCATGCCAGAGAGATAACAACAATGTCACATTTCAGACATGAACAGGTTTGTGTGTCTGTGTGGGCTCCAAAACAGGGGTTTGGTATGGAAAAGCTGACAGCCCCTCAAACCTAAGCAGCTCAACTGGGTGCCACTATAATAAATCAAAATCAGTTATGTAAAGTGTAAAATTATCATTTGGAAATCACTCTCTCTGAATAATTCAATCATTGACTTTCACATCAAACAACCATTTCAACCACCCACACACACAGTTCAGTCTCACACTGGTCTTAAACGCTCTTTAATTATCGGCATTAACCTATCACATTACTATTTCATTCCTATTTCATCCTGGGGGAGGGGTCAGTGATTATGATAAATCACAATGAAGGAGAAAGACTTTCAGCTGTCCTTCCACACAGTTCCAGAGTTCCCTTGATCTGACGGTGACAGGTCTGCCTTTGTCCCAGGAAGGGACAAGGACAGATAAGCAGTCTCCCTCTTAACAAATGCATTACGGATGCCAGTCAGGACCAAAAGGCCAAGGAACCCAGCTCTGCAGCTGTGCGTGTCCATCTCCCCTGCCTACATCCCAGGATGAACAGCCCTTTAGCTGGTGGGTAGAATATGTGGACCCACATAAACAAGGTTCCCCTAGTTCTCAGATACCCCACTGAGCAGCCTTTACCCTAACACGATAACAGTAATTTAAAATTCATAGGTGTCTGAAACTAATCATTCACCCCTCCCTGCTTCCAAAGAACAGTTTACTGAGTCACAGGTGAGAATCCTATTATATTCTTCCAAGGAAGCTCTAGCCCTTGATTTGGTGATCCCCAAGAAAGTGGGGCTGTACAACAATGGATGTGAGATGAAATATTTCATTTAGAGAGAAACTGTTTCCTTCACTGTGGTTGAGTCCAACTTCCTAGTTTCGCATATCTAGAAGCATCCTCTGTCCCTCCCTCCCTCCTCCAGCCCTCCCCCACCCACACACCTTTCAGCTCTTTCAGTTTCTGCATATTTAACAGGGAAGGATCATCATAAGCGAAAACCAACAAGAAGATAAAGATGCTTAAGTACAGATGACCATTGCAGCATGCCATAAGAGAGAAAGAAGAAAACCACCTAGATGTCAATTACAGTGCATACATTAATAAATTGTGACATATCCATTCAATGGAATGCATTTCAACCACTGAGGTTCCTACTGCACGTGTATATTTAAAAGCAATGGGAAGTTGTCCACAGCATATTGTTAAAAGAAAAAAAGCAAAATCAGGTGAATCATATGGGGTCAGGTGAATATGCTTCTTTTTTTTTTTTTTAATGTGTAAGAAGGAAGACAAATTGAGTAAGGAGATATTCAAAATCTTAATGGTGGTTATATCTTTCTGAGTAATACTGCCCAGGTGCTATTCACTTCTCATTTTCCACTTACTACTCTCTCTGTTTCCTAATTAGTTTCAAAAGGAGCAGGAGAAGAGAGCTATTAATGGCATGGACCTGGAGCCAGTTTTACTGGAGTCAAATCTAGTTCTGCCACATAGGGACATGACCTCAGGTATGTTATTTACAATCCCAGTGCCTTGATTTCTCCATCTGTAAAATGGGGAAATGATTCCAAACTGTTAGGGTCATTGTGAAGATCAACTGGGTTAATTCTGTCAAGTGCTTGTAGTCAACTGGCATACAGTAAACACTGCACAAGCGTTAGCTATGATTATTAAGATAATCATACACTCCCTGCATAATTTAAAAAAAATCTGGGGCCTCAGGCCAGCTGTCAGATCTCGGGCACATCCGAATCTCCTGGCATGAGTTTCCTCAGTAGTAAAATGAGCGAATTAGATATATGACCTCAAAGATCTGTCCCCATTCTGAGAATTCAACGGGGATGCTTCCATCGGGGCCCCGTGTGCAGCACAGAGGGTAAAGGGGACACTTCAAAGCAGGCTGAGTGGGAGCTGGTGGGAGCAGGGAGAGATGGGGCCCCTGAGAGAGATCAGAGCAGTGTGTGCACAGGGCTGGGGGAGGGGAGACAAACGCCAGCCAAGGCAAGCTGCCTCTACTCTCAACTATGTGATTAAGTGACTAGCTTCTTTTTCACAAAGCCAGACTCGGCTCACAGAACCTCAGGGACTATTTTAAAGAAAAGTTAGTCCTTTGTTTTTAATTGTAATTAAGTAGGTATTTTATAATTTTTAAATGGTGCAATTTACATGTCACTTCCATGATGCGCTGGGTACCCTTCACCAGAGGGAGAGAACGTAAGTTTAAGAGGACTGCTGTGTATTATTTTGTGATTAGCAAAGTGCATTTATGCAATTGTGAATACACGGAGATACTGGGATATTTCAAGGCTTCATTAAACATGCCAGAACTTTAACAAATTTACATGGAGCCAAAGTTTATTCATGTTAAGATTTCATTCATCCTTCTTCCCATACTTTGACAAAATGTTTAAGTTAGTTTCTCATTTTATTTGTCTACTGAGTTCCCTAAGTTAGGGAAATTAGTATTGTGTGTGCGGTTTGATTTAATTAGCAATTGGGGAAATCGGCCTGGCCTGTTTCATGGAAGCTTGGGGAAATTGTCAATTAGCATTGTGTTAATTGGTGTCTGCCGTCCTTGCTTTTTAGTTTTTAACCCCTTTTACCTTGTTCCCTCTTTCAGTATGTAAAATCTGGCTGTTTATTATTCTTTAAATAAAGGATTAATTGCCTGAATTCCTGCCTCTGCTCCGTGTCCTTTTTCTCCCTGAGCAGACGGGGAGTTGGGCAGGCCCCGTGGTGGCAGCCTGGCTTCTTTCAGGCCTCAGTCCTCCCTGGCACAGGAGGAAGCACTCTCTGCAGCACTGCCCCGTGCCCAGCCTGAAGCTTCCTCTCTACTGTCGGCAGTGCCCAGTGGACCTTCTCTGTCCACAAACACCAAAGATCCTGCCTGGCTCCCAGGAAACGCCCCCTGCACCTTTTCCTGTCTGTGGCTGGTGCACTGGATCTGAGAGGCTCACTTGTCCTCCCAAGCAGCGCCAGCTTTGAGGCAGGTAGGGGAGCCTGTATCCTGGGAGCCAGTCTCTCACCTCACAGCAACCCCTAGAAGGTTAATAGTGCAGAGGTGGGGATTCAATTCTACTTGAAGGTTGTAAGACGAGGCTGTGTGTATCCAATTCAACAGCGCTTTCCAGAGTCCCCCCCAACCCTTTGTGATCCTTTTGGTCCTTCAGCCAGCAATAGTGGAATCAGCTGGGAGCCTGATGGAAATGTATCTCAGGCCCCGATGGGACCTCCTAAGTCAGCATCTGCATTTAAGAAACTCTCCAGAGGATTCACATCATTAAATGTGAGCCACTGCCCCAAAACACTGCAAGACCTTGATTTGATTACTAGAGAAAAGTGTTTGCTGGATCTGTTATTCTTTTTCCACAAAGAAGATTTGACTGGTGCTTAGCTAGACAAAGAATACATTTCCCAGACTCATTTTGCTGTTAGAGTTTGACCATGGGACCAAGTTCTGGCCAACTTCCACTTCCAAATATAAATCAAAGCTTCCAATGGCAGCTTCCAGGTTACTTCCTTCAGAGAGAAATAGCATTCCGCTCATCCCAACACCACCCCATCTCTACCCAGTCTACTGCTCAGAGCATGGATGTGATGGCCAGATCAGGATGAGGGCTGTTCTTTTGGGACAGCAGAGCACAGATGTGGCCCCTGGGGAAATGACAGGCCCTAACTTAGCCTGTAGAGGCAGGAAGACACCAGGAGCAGGTTCTCTATGGAGCTAGGCAGACGGGTCCAAAGGAGGAATACTGGAGCCCTCGGTGGCTTTTTAGGCTTTTAATTATCTTTTGTAGAAAGACAACCAGGTGCAGGGCAGGCAATGGGGCTGGGGGGCCAGGAGGCTGGCAGGCCTCCCAGGCCCCGGCGAATCTTCACTCTCTCAGGCTCTCAAGTGTTCTCTTGTGGTCTCTGTTGCACCCCCAAATGGTCCTCTGCTCCGCTGCTTTTTCTCCTTTTTTTTTTTTTGCCACTTCTGTTGCTCTGCAATGCCGCTCTTATAAGCCCAGTCGCTCCAGGTCCAGGTGTGCCCACTCACACAGACCCACACTCAACTCCAGGTGCTGCCATCAGGCATGCGTGTAGGCCCACAGGGGTCTATCATTGATGGGAGGGCGGAAAAACCTGATGATTTTTCCACTTACCCTACACCTGCCTCCCCAGATTCTAAAATTTGGTCAAGCTACTTCTCTTAGGGGCAGAAATGGTGAGGGTCCTGTCACTCGAGGACAAACCTGGTCCTAACTAACAGAGAACCCAAACCCAAACCATCCACATAGCACACAATGCCTCTCACAGTTAAGAGGAGATGAGGCAAAGAAATAAATTATGTCGCATATTCAGAACAAGGACCAATGGGCAGAAATTCCTTGCAGACAGATCCAGCTCAACAAAATACTTGTCAATAAGAGGTCTACACAACTGTGAAATGAATTAGCTATCCCACTGGGTCGCAAGCCTCCTGTCACCACACATGTTCAAACAACAGATATAAGGCCACCTTCCCCAAATGCTGTGGAGAAGATTCTGCCCTGGGTGGAATATCCATCACCTTCCAACACTAATTTCTTTTCACCGGAGAATGATAGAAAAGCAAAAAGACATACTCAGGCCTCTATGGATTTCAAATATTGAATGTGCCCTAGTTGTGGAACCAAGTTAAGGAACCTGTCTCTGAGTCTTCACTTCTGCTCCTAACTCACAAAAATTGTGCCATTTATTTATTTCTTGCCTCTCGTCTTCACACAGGTCATTCTACACTCTCCTCTGTATCCCTGGGCTGGAACCCTGCAAATTACCCATTAAACACTCTCAGAAGCTAAAGAGAGGTAACAGTGAAGATGAGAAGGTGGGAGAAAAAGAAAAGCTTCCTGCTTCTCCCGGACATCAGAGGCAGCTCTGGCACTGCTGGCAGTTGCCATGGCGGCAGTGGGATTGAGTCATTCCTGATGCCAGTCTCCCCGGAGGCTGGTGGCAGCACCTCCTCAGTGGTGCCAGCAGCACAGTGATGGGCTCAGGTGCAGGCTCCAGTCCAGAGGCATTAGCACTTTTCTTACCTCGGGATATCGCCTCTTCTTTCTTCTGCTTCTCCTGAACTACCCTACCTTCCTCCTTTTGCTCCTCCAGTAATTCCTTCTGACGCCATTGTAACCAATTCCCGGCACTAATTCTCCTTTGTATGAAATAATTCAGGTAGTTCCTATTTTCCTGGTTGGAACCCAACTAATACCATCGCCAGCCCTCCCAGGTCTCTCTTCTCCCGTAAGGAACCCCCAGTGCATGCCAGAGGGAAATATGTAAAATTAGCACTGGCAGTGACAGCACCGACCCCAGCCCGCCCTGCCCTGGCTGATGCCTGAGCCGCCATCCATTAGAGGTGAGCAAGACCAGAGGGCTGTAGAGTCTTCAACTTAACACCTAGCAATCACGGCTGATGAGGCTGCTCTTTGAGATAGATCTATGGCTTCAATTTCTCACCCTTATTTTAGCTCCCCAGGCTAGTTGTCACATAGCAGGTCTCATTGAGGGGACATTAAGAGACCCATTTTTCAGGAATTGGCTTTATGCTAGCAGGACTTCATTTCAACGTGATATTTATCAACAAGCTCTCAAATGTGTTCCCACACCCTAGTTACCTAGCAAATTTAACTACTAGACAGCACCCATTTATAAACAAGCAAATGAAAACCTCTCTTTGATAAGGAGAACAGGAAAATTCAACAGCGTTTTGCTTCAGGGCTTCTTCAAGAGCTCCACTGGGAGAAAGACAGAAGTTCTAGAGAGAGATCTCTGACAACCCTATCCTCCTCCAGCTTGGGTTCCAGAATAAATTCTGGGCCAGGTGGTCAGTTGTGGAGAAGGGTGGGATCAGAGAGCCAAGAAGAGAATGCTTACAGATTTTCTACTCAACTCCAGTCCTCGTTCCAGAAAAATACATTATCAATAAAACTGCAACCACCATACCTTTAAGTCAATCCATTGGATTAGGTAAAATCTAAATCCCTCATTAGGATAACATATTTTTCTACACGTCTTTCATTTTCCTATCTGCATAATAACGCTGACACAAGTCTATAGGATCCCACATAGGGTCCAGAGTTAAATCCCAATGTGACCTCAAAATCTGAAGGTCTCCAATCCCCTTTGGAGGGGAGATCCAATTGAGCTGCTCCAAAAAATTTTAGGGGACACTCAGTGGTAATGAGGTCTTTTCTGAGACATGGCCATGTATATTTAAAATACACATATCATTTGTAGATACAGCTTAAATCACATCCCACTGAAATCGGGCCGAAGGGGTGTCTAGTCCCTTCGTGGTCGCCAGCTGAAATCGGGCAGAACGGGCCTCAAATGCCCAGGCTCTGCGGCAAGAGCCACCAAAAAGCCCCAAAAGGCCAAAAGGCCAAATACAACAAAGGACAGCGCATGATGAGAGGACAGGGCACTGTCTGTGGGTTCTCACCCGCGCGCACAATTGCAGGAGACTTCAGGCTACAGGAACAACAGCAAACACGGGGTTTATTATACAAACGGGGGAAACAGAGAGCTCGCTGCACCCTCAGGTGGCGGCCGCCTCACCCAGAACGCATCGGGGACGGCAGCTCCTTGGGAGGTGCTGGGTTAGGCCAACAAACAGGCCTCTGAGACACCAGGCGCAGGCCTCTGGGGCTCCTTTCAGGCTGCGGCAGAGACAGCACCGAGGCCCAGTCTCTTCGGAGTCCTTGGGCTTCTCTTCCTCTTCGGAGGGCGGCTGCTGGTGCTTCTTTTCTTCTTTCTTCTCTTCTCAGAGGCCAGAAACTGACTTCTCTCTTCTCTCTTCGGAGTCTGGAACCGTCGTCTTTCTTCTCCTGGGGGCTGGTCGTGTCGTGTCTTCTGTTCGGTTCAATCTTTTCTCCTTTTTTCCTCTCTTCGGTCCAATCTTTTCCTTCTCCTTCTTTTTCCTCCTTTCAGTCCCTCCAGTCCTGGCTTATATCCTCTCGCAGAGTACCATCCATAAGTCTGATTGGACCATGTTCAATCCTGGAGCTGACTGGACCGACCCATCAGCTCCTAGCACCTGATTGGTCCATACAAAACGGCAGTTACTGGGCAGGAGCAACTGCCATAACTGACTCCGGAGCAGCGGGATAAGAGGCCCCACCGCTCCTGCAGGCACCCAAGCTGCTAAGGCAGCTTGGTTCCGGTAACACCACTAGCACTGGTGGAGAATCAGTGTGTATTTGTACAAGTCTCTCAGTGCCAGAGCCAACCTCAGGCCACTGGGAATGCAGATAACTGCCCACATTCAGGTCTCTGGAACACCCGACTACTGTCAGGTGAGCACAGAGTGGACCTTGGTGACAGCTAGGAAGGCTGGAGTCTGCTGAGAACACCTGACCCACCTGGCAGCCACTGTTTCATTTCCAATACAGCTCTTCCATCCCCTGAAGGGCTGACCTTCAGGCCTCTGTGGGTGCCAGGAACTGGTTTGGAATAGAGAAAGCCACAAGTGGGCAATTTCCAATGGGTTACATTGGTGAAAAATTCTAAAAATGCCCTTCAGGTATTTCTGTACAAAAAATGTTTTCCCTTATTTCAGTTTATGCTCATCTCTCCTTCCCTGAAAGTCTGTACAAGTTGGGAGCATGATCATAGATTAGATACAATTAGCTCTGAATTCCTGTGCTGCAATCACAGTAATTAGTTTCTCTGCATCCAACCCCCCACGCCCCCACCACACACACACACACACACACACACACACACACTCACGTTCACATATACACGAAAGAGAGTATATTTAAAGGGTCTAATGAGGATGAGAAACCAACAAAGACAGGGAAAACACATTCAGGGAGAAGGACAATCATACTAATAAATTAATAGCTTATGCTGAGTACATGCCAGACACCTTGCTAGTACCTTTATAGGTGATGTCTCAGTACTTTTCATTTGGGTCATATCCACATACATCTATAACAGCATTTACTAAATGCGTTTCTGGCCATCTATTTACTTATTATTATTTCAGGAAAAATATCTCAGTGTCATAATCATGGGCTTGATGTGCTATTTTATGGTAAAACCCATTGGAATAAAATATATAACTATAATGTTTAATGAAGAGTTTATCAAACATTACCTACAGTCGGGCCTATAGCCTCATTTGGGGAAACACCACATCCTGTCATTTATTCTTCGCATCAAGTCCATGCTGTATTACAATTGTCCCTGTTGTACAGGGAGTCAAGGCCTGGAGAGGTTATAGAACTTGGCCCAAATCCAAGGGAATAAAAATCACAGGAGGAGAACCTCCAGAGGGAGAGAGAGAGGCCAAAAGTATTTAAAACCACAGTGACATCAAGTCAGCCAAAAATGCAAGGGATACCTTTGGACTTGGAACAACATGGGCCCAGGCGATAATGAGACGAGGAGTGGGAAGGTGGAGCAGAGGTGGTTGAGCAGGAATTCAGGAATTGAAAGAGACAAGAAGAACACAGATTTGCCTTCAATGCACTTGAACCTAACTCCGTCATGTCCGTAGGTGCTTTCCACCTCAAACCTCAGAGTTGTGATTCCTTGTATTTCCATTTCTTCTTGAGCTAAGGAAAGACCCCAAAAAAGGAATATTGAGTATTCTAGATCAGGTGGCAGCTTTGGTGGGGGGTGGAGCTGTGAAAGCCCCAGGAGGACAGCAATGCGTCTGGGTCAGGAGGAGGGCTCTTGGCATTTCTCCAGCCTGGCAGGAAAGGCCCCCACACTGATGTGGCGCTGGAGCTGCCCCCCTCACAGCTATGCTCAGACCTACCTCGGGGAAGGAACCCTTCCGAAGGTGGCAGTTCCTCCTTAAAAAACAACGTCTTCGGGAGGGCAGCAGATGCCCAAGTCCCAGGATGCTAAAGAGAACGCCAGTCAGTACCACTGGTGGCAAGTTTACACCCATTTAAAGGAGCATTTATATCCAAGAGGAGAGTTTGATGGCATGTCAGGCATCCTCTCCCAGGAACCGCAGACACGGCGCTGGTCAGCTAGGGGTGTTTAAGGAAGGTGTTTGGGAACCACTGAGAAAGATGAAGACTAAGACGTCTCCCCTCCCCCCATCCACCAACCCATCCAGGTTGAGGCATGGGGTGAGGATCAGGAAAGAGTGAGAGCATGCCTATATGGAGGGGACTGATGATTAGGCATCATCAACTGTGTAAATCATGTGTGAGCACTGGCCCTTCTCCAGAGAGGTGAGGCTTTCTTTCCTGGGCAATCTTTGGGACCGGCCAACAGAATCGAACAAGCTTGCCAATTTTATTTTTTCCTTTCTATGAATTTCCTCAACCCATCTCCCCACTCCCTGTACCTCAGCCCTGAGGTCTCCACAGAACTCACAGAAACACCATTGCGAGACTCACAAAGCAGGAAGACAGAGGCCTGCCCACTTCTCCAGACCCACACACGACCAGCCACCCAGACCCACCCTCCGCGCACAAGGCAGCTCTGCAGAGTGAGGTCTAACCAGGGTGCCTCTGCGCCACCAGGACACTGGGCAGCCCTCTGGGAAGTAGAGAGGGCAGCCTGACGGGGAGCCCTCCACTGCGCCTTTCTCCTGTGCCCCAGTGAGGAAAAGGAGATGGTGAACTAGTTGCAGCAAGCAGCTTCAGTCAGAGGTGCAACAGGTCACCTTGAGCAGGGACTGCAGGTCAAAGTCGCTTGAATCTTGGAGCAGGATGGGTGGGCTTATCAAGTGTGATCCCCAGCTCCAGAGTTTTACTTCCAAAAGCCTACCGTGAACTTTATGACGCTGTATCCATTCAGCCCTCTACTTGCCAGGGTTCCTGGGAAACCAACAGCCCCAGATGAAACTTGGGCTCCAAACATCCACTTGGGGACAAAACTCTAGTTTTCACCCATTAACACGTTAACAGTGCAAACCAACAAAGCACAAGGGATGGTTTTCTGGGAGATGTGGCAGCAGAACAGACTGGGTGACCATGTGAAGCTGGCCTGAGAACGGGCCTGGCTGTGGGCGGCAGGGAGACGGTAGGCTCGTAATAAGGACTCACAAAATAATAAACGTGGAATAATAAATAATAAAAAGATCACTGACAGCAACAAATACGTGCAGACCATATATCACTCTAGAAGTAGTTCCATACCCATTTTCTCTTTAGAGTCTTCAAAGTCATTGCCACCGGATGAGTACAGACACATTCCACATGCTCACACCCACCCTCTTCTCCTCTGCCCGTCTCCCTCCACTTAAGCGCTGTTACAGAATCAATGCTCCAACAGTCCATGCAGCACAAAATCTGGGAACTTCTCATTCAATGACCCCCTCCAATTCTATGGCTCACTTCTTTGTAACACTTCGCATCCAGTTTTGTTTTTCCACCCAATCATTAAGTAAGGCCCTCACAACCTCTCTCCTAGACAATCGTAATTGCTCTTAACTGTCCTCCTCACTCTGTCACCTCAGGTCTCGATCCATGAGTAGGGAAAGGGACACAACTCCCCTGCCCACAACTGCCAGTGGCTCCAGCACTCCCATCCCTGGAAGTCTCTTTCAGCTTGACTCTCAAGACAAAATGTTGGTGGCCCTTCATGACACTTCTTGACGTGTCTTAATGTCAATGCATAGGAATTCCAAAAGAGAAAAAGTTCTGAAAGTTAAAATGTATATATTTTGGAATTTATTTGATGGCAAAATTTGTCAGGAGGTTATCTGAAATCATCTGAAATTTTTATTTACCTCACTTAGACTATTCATACATTTCACTGCAGAAATATTAACATTATTTGTACCATAATGTCTCGCTAAGATCTAAAAAATTCTGTTTTCCAAAACATGTATGGTCCAAAGGGTTTCAGTTAGTGAATTTGGGGTCTGAAATAAATTTTGTTAAAGAAATTATTCTTCATGTCTTTGAGCTACTTGTCAGTGAATCCTCAGACTGAGCACATACTACACGGAAGGTAACTTTCCAGGCAGGAAAGCAAAAAACAGTTAAAATACATAACTCTTGACTACAAGTTCTTATAGACCTAAAGTATCACTGACATGCAATGGATTAAATAAAGAAATTTGATAAGAAAGGCCTCATGATAGACTAGAGGCTCACGAAGACACTGGCAGAGATTTAATTTTCCTTGAAAGGTGAAAGGAGAAAAAGCAATAGAGGCTTGAGAGGGCAATCCAGGTGTGGGCAGGTAGGCATGAATCCACAGGGTTTGTAATCTAGTTAACTATGCTGAACTATCAGACTGGTGGACAGTGTTAGGGGAGCTGGCCACTATTTATTCAATTATACTTCTCAGGAAACTATTCCTTCTGCTCCTACCAATGTCCCTACCACCACGCTAGCCAAAATGTCATCTGGACCCTCAGCAACACTGGGTGAGAAATGCTACTTCTGTTGTAATTGCCGTTTATGGACAGCACAGCGAATGCCAGGGCTAGAGAAAAATATGGCAAGGGAAGAAGCCAAGGTCAGATCATTAAGGGCCTATTTAGCAGGTGGTAGAGTTTGAGAATATCAGCTCAACATTTAACAACTCACAAGCCCTGGGGAAGTTGCTTAATCCTTCTGTGTCTCAGTTTCTTTATCTGAACCAGGAAAATGTTGCTAATGGTAGTGATGATGAGCATGATATTACTTAATCCACCCAAGCATTGTGAGGATTCAATAAGAATATACTTGTAAAGTACTTAGTAAAGACCGAATAAATATTAGTTATCAATATATTACCATTCAAAGGAGCTCATGGGCAAAAGAGAACAACAGAAGGGTTATGTCATGGTGAGATAGGCATTGCTTGGCCTAAGGCATAAAGTCTTGCTTGAAAGGGAGGAGGCTGGAGGCAAGGAGACCAGTTAGGAAGCTGTTGTAGTGATCGAGGCAAGAAATGAGGCAAGGCTGAGTGTGCAATCATGACAGCAGGATTTAAAAGTCAACTATGAGTAACATACAATGAACATCCACGAGTCCATGCTGATAGAAGTAAACTTAAAAAAATCAAACAGATAGGAGTGGGGAAGGGGTAGTTATTTCTTATGCAGAATTCCAATTTAAAAATGTAGAAGAAATGATAGAAATGAAAAGTCAACATGAAGCAAATGCATTATAGTAATCATGACAGGCCAAAGCCATTGATGGATGCTAAATGTAGTGGACAAAAGGATGACGCGAAGGGGGAGCTGGCTAGTAATGGAAGGTGGTTCTCTGTCAAAGCTGGGCAGTGCAACAGTGGCTGCACTGGGCCAGCTACAGCCAAGGCATCATGCACCCACGTCCAAGATGCTGGGACCTTGGCAGAGCCATTCAACCATCCCCCAGTCCTGCCTCCAGGAGCTGCCTGTGCCCGCCATTGACAAAGACGGTTCCAGGCAGCCTCTGAACACAAATGAGCAAATCACGTCAGCCGAGTCTCCAATGAGATCAGCATGCGAAGTCCCTTCCCCTCCAAGCAGGCAGGGCAGGTGTGCTAGGCCTGGATTGGAGTGTGACGTCCAGGCTGCCCAGATCCCGATTCTACTCTATTACTCTCTGACATGTCTTTGGGTAAGTAATTTTTTCCTGCCAGGCCTCAGGTTTCTCATTTGGAAAATGGTGCTATTAGTCCACGCAAGGGCCTGATCACAGTGAGTGGGCTATGCTCAGCACCTGGGAATACGAGCCATCTCGTGCCCCCTCTGTCATGGAGCTGGCTGTCTGGGAGCTCTGCTCCAGGGGAGAGGCTGAGAGGATGGAAGCAGATATTTGGTCTTTATTCTCACCCATCCTGACCCCTGACTTAAAAGGCTCAGATAGGTACTTCCACTGTCACCCCTAAATTTAGTGTAAACTTGGAAAGTGCTGATAAATCAATTTTTATTTATGTCTAATTTATGCCCTGCCAGCTTCCAGAAAGGATGCAAAGCAGCACAGATAAATCTATGTAACCTCCAGTGACAGGACAGGGCTCTCTCTTCCACACCTGCCGCGAAGATCAGCCCGCCCAACCCCTTCGGGGCAGACAGGATAACCAGGGGGAGGGCGGGGTGTCAGCTATAGAGGGAGGTGGCTCCCTGCCTAGCACCAGAGGGTTAGCGCTCCTTCCGCACATGGGACACCTGGCCTGCCTACCTGCCTGCCGGCGGTGCCCATATCTCCTGCGGCCACACCGTGTTCATACTGGCCTCTGCTGTCCCTGAGGGGTTGCAGGAACAAAAGAAAAAAAGGGAGAGCTGCCCTCCCACAGCCACACCAAAAATAGAAAAACAGATGCAATCAAATCAACAATGGCTTTGGAGGTAAGACGTCTGTTCCATCATAAAAGAGCAATCTGACACTAGCAAAAGAAGGGGATGCGTCACTTAGTAGCTGGTAAGACACAGTCGCCTTCCCCGCTCCCCTGCAGCTGCCATGTCACACTTGCTCCCTGTTGCTCCACTCCCTGCCACTCCCTGCTCTAGAGCGGTGGCCCCAGTGAGCTGCCCTTTAACACACATCTGAAGAACCTACACCTCTAAATCACAGACCACGCTGTATAACTAATGTCAGCTCAATACAAACTAATGCAATTACAAACAAAAGGGTTCCCAACCCTGCAAAGGCCTCCCTGTTGGCAAGTCCTTCCTGGCTCTCTACTCACAGGCCTCTGCCCTCTGAGTGTTAGTGTCACGTGACATGGATCACCTTGGCCTCCCCTGGAGCACTTAAGCCTCACTGGCCCTCCCCAGCAGCCCCTATATCTCCTCCCCACCCCAGAAGCTCATCAACAGCTCTGTGAGCTCCATGAAGAAAGGACCGAGGCCTGCAGAGCACGGAGGAGGCAGGACCGGCTCAGAGACTTTGCTAAGGTGAATCCTTTCGTGTTTTGACCAAACTGCACACAGCTCTACTAGTAGCGCTCAAGCTTCATGAGGGCTCACTCTCTTAGCTAAAAGCAGGTTTTTCAGGCACTACCCCACAAAATGTTTGAGTGGGTTGAAGGTGGGGTCCAGGAATCTCTTTTTAACAAGATGGATGGGATTTTCTATCATGTTTTGAGAAGCAGACCCGATCCCAGCACCTTGGCTAGGTAAGGAAAACCCTGGCTTGGAAGTCCAGTGCCACTGGAGCAAGAACCTGGCTCTGAAGCCAAGTAGGTGAGCTCTGGCAGCTAAACAGCTGTCTGGGCCTCAGACTCCTCCTCAGTGAAATGGGAGGTAGGGCAAGATTCCCAGAACTCTAATAGTACAAAACAACAGCTGTCATTTATTGAGCATCTATCACATGCCATATGCTCTTCCAAGCATTTTCTGTCTATTTTTCCAATTATTCTTCACCAGTGATATGAGAGTACCAAGAGGAACTGAAGACAGAGTGTGGCATGACTTGTCCAGGGCCACACAGTTAGTGATAAGGGATATGAGTCAGACAGTTGGACCCCAGAGGCAGAGCTCATCACCACCATGCTATGAAAGGACTTCTGGTCTAACTTTAGAAAGTAAAGTTTACTTGAGTGTCTGCCATATTGGTTTGCCCATTCCAGGGCTCAGCTATACTTCTCGAGCTGCCCCTGGCTCCCTCTAAGGTAATTTAAAAGTAAGTCTCACTGCATGAGGTCAAATGAGCCTCAACTCATAGATGGAAAGGGTGCAAAACTCAGGAAGGATTTCAAATGCTGGACACAGAGGACCTCCCTAGCTCTAGAAGCTCTTCATGAGAAAGGAGAGGACACCAGAAGGGCAGAAAGGAAACTAGGAAAAGTCCCATAAGGCCAGATGGCCAAGCAAAGTTTGTCAGGGCAACAGGACACTGAAGGTCTTTGCTCAACATCTTTCAAAACACAGTAAGTACAGGTTATATCTCGGGCCCAAAGCAGAGAGCCAACAGTTACCTGGAGGATCCCAAGGGTATCTGCCACCTCTACAGGAGTCAAGTTCAGGAGAGTACCTTCAGGTCAACGTCACACTTGAGGACACTTGCCCCAACCTAAGGCAACCTAAACCCAGGCAAAATCCCAAGATGGAAAGGAGCTAAAATGAAACCAATGGCAATAATTTGATGGGTCCATTTACAACAGGGGCCCTGGCTGGAGATGCCCTCTGCTCACAGCATTTGTGAAGCCTACACATCCTCTCCCATCACTCACTGCCTTCCCCAATCACACTTATCTGTCACAGCCCAGCTGAAAATAAAAATCTCTTCCTCTAGTAAGTATATCCAGACAACTCTTCCTAGCCATCCCACTCTAGTCCACAGTCCTTTACCACTCAGTTTTTCAAACTCTGCTTCTGGGAACCCTTCTTCATTATGGGCTTGTGATGGACACACCTCACCCATAGGAGCTGGGCTCCTGTGTCCATCTGCCTGAGCTGGAATCCAAGTTCTGGGCCTCCCTGGTGGCCTAGGGGTTAAGTCTCAGTGCTATCACTGCTATTGCCTGAGTTCAATCCCCAGTCAGGGAGCTAGCCCTCATATGGCTCAGCAGACCTCTTCTGTCTCACCCACTGTTCCCCTCAGCAATGTATTTCAGTAGATGTGCCTGTTCTGCTCCCCATTCTGTCTCTGCATGAGGGTCAATCCTCTCACCCCCCACACCTCTGGCCTACACCCCCAGTTATTCTATGCAAAAATCTTTTATAAAAAAGAATCTAGGTTCTGCCCTTTTTTTTTCAAGATTTTATTTTATTTATACATACAAGCTGGGGTATAAGCCAGAGGCGTGGGGCGGCGAGAGGGCTCACCAGAGACAGAGTGGGGAGCAGAACAGGCAGATCAGAAGTACACTGCTGAGGGGAGCAGCGGGCGAGGCAGGAGAGGTCTGCCGCACCATGTGGGATTCTCCCCGGCTGGGCGTCGAACTCGCGTCGCTGCTGCCGACAGCTCCACAGCGCAGCGCTCAACCGCTGCGCCACCGGGGAGGCCCTAGGTTCTGCTCTTTACAGTAAGACAGGTCACTGAATTTCTCTTTTTCTCAGTTTCCTCAGTCCTGTATTGGGGATAGTAATTACATCAACTTTACTGGGTTGTGAGAATGGAATGACATGTATGTAATGGTCTCAGCACATAATAACTACCTAATGAATGTTAAGGAATATGGTTTTTTTAACATATATATATTTTAATTTTTGACCAGCTACTATATAACTCTATGACAGCTGGTACCTTTACATCTCATAGCTCTAATAAGAGAGCATTGCCTACTTTTTGTTGAGGGGCAACTATATGCCAAGTCCTGTGCTAAGTCAGTGAATCCCTAAGCTGCCCTTGAGGGGCTCCAAGCTGGAGGCCTCTGCTATCCTATACAAAAGCCTTTTTAGTTGGCATAAAACTCCATGGAGTGAGTCTTGGGAAGTTTCTATACTCCCCTCTATCCCAGATTTGACAGATACCTTCAAAAGAAGAGGGAAAGGAAGGCTACATGGAATTCTGTATCTCCTGCAGGATGCTTCAAGGGCAAAGACAGGAAACTCTGGATGTGGGGATGGCCCAGGTCCACCAAATAACTGGCAATGTCACCGCAGTCAAATTTCTAACTCTCTAATTCTTGGTTTCCTCATCTATCCATAGGAATTAGAATTATCTTCACAGGGTGATTAGAATAACTTCCAAATGTTTCTAGCTACCAAGCCCATGAATCACAGGGAGAATGCATGGCCTTGGAGAAAGGGTCTGAGGGGCCCAGAACACAAAAAAGAATAACCTCCATACCCTTTATCAATGTATTCAACAGTCAGTATGAAGATTCTTGGGAGACTACAAACTCCAGCAATGATTAAATGCATTATGAATTTAATAGTATGCACAAATCAGTTTTCCTTCACATATTTTTGTTCCCAAGTGCCATATGTAATGTGAATGGAAGTCAAAGTCAAGACAAAAGTCAAGGATATTTTCAGAAGTGAATATTCAAAATGGCGGGCAACAGTATGCTAACAACAGGGGCCCTGTGCACTCAGTCCAGAAGGCTGAGAAAATCAATCTCCTCCACCCACATTCACCACCCCTTTAACCTGAGAGAATGAGAAGCAAATTTATGTTAAATTATTTAGAAATGTAAATTTATTCAATCACTTGAATAAAAAGAAAAGGTCTGTGCTCTACAATTGATTTAAGTCAAAGGTGGTTCCTGACTCTTCTCTAAAATGGGTATTATAAGAGCACTTGCTTCATAGAGTAGTTGAGAGAATTAATTGAGATAGTCCAACTAAAGAATTCAGCATGGTACCCTGTACACAATAAGCTTGATAAATGTTAGCTGTCATTACTGCGGCTTTTGCTATTTCTGTTCTTGAATTGTTAAAAATTAAAGCATTATGATTCGGGAAAAAGGCACACTAATCAAATGGTTCAGTCTATGGGTCAGAAATCTAATTCTAATTCAAATTCTAAACTTCCCCTTCTTCCTACAACATCTGTGACTTAACGGCAATAACGTGCATGGTTTGGGCACATCCAACAGAAATCCCTGCCCTGGTCTTCCGCAAAGCCAGGGCTCCCTGGGGTAGAAGAAACACACAAAGCTCATCAGATGGAAAGACGGGTTGAATGTTGGAAGAGGAGTGGCTAAAATGAAAATGGAATTGGTCCAGAAAATACAAAAAATAAATAAATAAATAAATGGGGAATGAGAGGCGCTCTTTAAAGGGCTCACATGCCCTGGGAGAAACCTTCAAAGAAGAAAAGAATGAGCCAACACTTCAGACCCTTTGAAGTACTTACGTATACAGTGGAATCCCTTGGTCCACTCTGCCTTCAATCCTGCCAAGTTACGGGGCCCCCAACTACACGCTTTATCTGGTGTGTACCTGAAAAGCCAAATGCCCTGCAAATGTTCAGGCACTGCAAGGAATTTCTCTCACCATTTAATGAGGAATGCCTGGAATATTCTGGTTGAGAAGTATTTCTTAATTTCCTATGCAATCTGAAGGCATTATCCAAGGGTTATTTTTGTTTTGTTTTATTCAGAAGTGGGGTTGCTGGAGCATTCCTCTTGGACATGTTCAGATTTGAATTAATTAGAATTCCTGTACAGTTTTCTTCGGTTATAATTATAGCTTAATTTGATTGCTTAATAGCTCTGGTTTTCGTAATGTTTAGCACCTGTTGTAAATTGCACAAGATAAATCACCTTCTACCTTCCACCGTGTTTATGCCTAACTTTTGCCTTTTCCCTTTCAGCTGGTGGGCTGGCGACGACAGTCACGAGCTTTGCTCATCTCTGCCCTTTCCGCCAAAGAACTCGCTTTTGCAAGGCTATTTAACCAGAGAAGAAGTGACTTTTACTTAAATGCCTCCTTAAGACTGTTAGATTTTTTTTTAAGGGAAAAAAATTGAGGGGAAAAAAAGAGTATTTCAGAAGCTATAAACTCTGAAGACTGACCTCTGGTATTATGTAGACTTCCACTTAAGGGTCACCTTTTTGATGCAGTGGGTGTACGGGGCATTTTTTTCCCCCTTCCTTTCCTTTCTAGGATTATTAGACAGCAGTGGAAGCCTGAATCATTAATTGATTTCTCTCATGCATTGTGCTATGATACAATTTTTCAAGGCTGTGCATAATTGTGTTCTCTGTGCCAGCGTTCTGTGTTCTGTCCTTGTCATATTGTCATTGAAGGCTGTTTCCACCCTCTGTAATTGGAGATGTTCTACTTTTGGACAAAGGTGTGGGGGCAGCTCAGGGGAACAGCGCTGACATTTACTTCATCAATTTATTTTTATTGTTCCTACATTTATTGCAGCTATAACAGCCCTTTAATAGTTATATCTCCTCCCTGTAGGGTATTCTGGTATTTGAAATTTTTTTAACTCATTTGTTCTCATAGATAACAGTAAAGTGCATTTCAGGATAACCTTTAGGTTTCAATCTCCTCTCTTCTTTTGGCTCTGAGGCAGTCTTCGCTTTAAACTTTTACTGCATTGCCAGTCTAAAGGCCAGAGCGCCAAGTTCATTCTAGCACTGAAGTAACCACAAATTAGTGGTCCTGAAAATTTCAGGGAGGTTAGTCCTAAACCAAGAGAGCAGCTATTACCGTAATTCAAAACTGGTCATCCTTTTAATGGAGGGGGTTGGGGGACTAACGGAAGATGGGCGGAAAGGGGGAAAAGAGAGAGGGGTGATGATAAAGAAACCCAGTAAATTCTAACTGGGCCTCACATTACAATCTTGGTCAAATAAGGGTTGTAATTAAATCTTTATGACTGATGAAGCATCACACTGGACCAATGCTGAGTATCTGCCCTTCAATGCCAAAGAGAAGAGCACCATTAAGGGGAAACTGCACTGGGATTTACTGTTCTCTTGTCTTTGTATACCATGACCCTTCCCCAACCCTAACCCCAGACCCACCTCCCTTTAAGAAGGTTCTCTTAGGATAGCCTTGGAAGTAAAACATTATCTGTATGCCAAATTTCTTCATTTACAATTTTTTTTACCAGTTTTATAGAAAAAATTAAAAACTAATTGTGTCCACTTTCCTACCACCATCTTTGTGATAGAGAAAACATTCGAAAGGACAAGGAATATCTCTATGCTTATTTCATGATACTTAGCCATTTATACTAGTTTGTTCTCCAATTTCCAACTTGAAAACAATCATTTCCTCTAAATACTACCTAGGCTCATTTCCAGTGAGAGTTCATTCATGTTTCTACCCCCAGTCTCTCATAGAGATTCATTGCCACACTTTCTCTCCCAAGCAAAATGCCCTGTCCACTATCAATACATAAAAAAATTAGCAAAGAAAGATGTCCACAAATGCCATACTGAGTAGAGCATCAGGTGCCTTTCTCTCCTCACAACTAACACAACATCAGCCTGGGAGACATTTCTTATGCAGGAAGTGCCACCATTTATCAAAGGGGTGGTCATGTCAAAGCACGTAAACTCTCAAGACACCATTACAGTAGAATGGGTCTAGTCAGTTCCTGAGCAAAGCAGGACGAGATTGGATGTCCAGGGCCCTATCCTCAGGCCCTTCACAATAGCAGAGAAGAGGGACTCCCAGACCCAGGCCATCCTGGTGAAGTTTCTAGTTCAAGAGAAACCTCTACTTCAGTAGGATCTGAATGACAATCCTTGTCTCCACAATACCCATTTTACCAACCCCCTATCCTTTCCATTTTTTCTACCCTCTCCCACCACTTCCATTGCAAAAGGATTCTTTTCAGAAGACTAGACTGCCATATTAGTTCATTTATTAAAACTTCAGAAAGGGAAAACATGAGATGAATAAATCAAGTATGCAAAAGCAAGAGGGGAAAATATCTCTAACTTCATCCTGGTACCCTACCCCAGGCAGAGAAGCCACAGAAGTGCATAATCTCAGGCTTTTGCTTCCCAACATAACTAAGCAAAAACCACTCAGAATGATGCTGCCAAGTTTCTGGTGAGTATAGGATGTTTGGAGGCTTGATTGGGATTTTTTTAATTATTATTATTCCCCTTGGATTTCATCCCTGGAGAATTTGAGAAAGATACCACCAGCAGAGCATTAACCCAGATGAAAATATTTTAACATATCCCCACTATAGATGAGGCTCAAAATTCCAGATCCTGCTTATTCAGGTTCCTGACTCCTTCCTTCATCTTTGAAGACTTACAAAAGAAGACTTACAAATGTGTAAGTCTTTGATGGGCAAATACACAGCTGGTAAACATGGAGAATATACCCAGTGCCCTGGCAGAGCAAAAGGCCATCAACATTCTTACTCTTTGCCCAACAGCAAAAGTCATTCTGTACCAGTTATCATCTGAATCACAGGTGTAATTAGAGGCCCAAACGGGCAACTTATCTTCAAGGATGTTGAGATTAGAGTTGCCAGAACCTAAATAACTAAAATGGCTACAAGGCGATTTTGGCCAATTCTGCTTTTAAATATGCACATGCCTTTCCGTTAATCAAGTCATGATGCTGGATACAACTAATGGTGGGAGGTAGCTTGATAACAATGAAATTCAAAGAAGGAAGAAAACCTTATAAAAGGACAGGGATGCCTTTGAACTCAGAGATGAGCACTGAAGACCAAGTGTGCTCAAGATAGCCTTCTGAGTAGCAGAGCAAAGGGGGAGGGGGTGTGGAAGAGATAAGGAGCAGAAGGAAGGAGCTTTGGACCATTCCTTCAGATCTGAAAGTGTGAGTACGACACCGGGACAAGGCCAGACAGAAGAGAAGCCACCTGAGAGAGAAAAGAAAGGAGAAAGAGGCCCACACATGGGAGGCCTGACTACACTGTTCTCCAGCCAGCTGTTAGTGGTCCTTAGCAAGATCATGCAGACAAAAAAGAAGGGCAATTCCAGCTGGTGAAGGACTTTCCATGCCAGCGCTATCCTCCTTCATTTGATTTGCCAGCTAGAATTGGAGTCTAGGATGGATAATGAAGAAAGAGACCAGTGTCCACAGCTGAGTTACTCAGGTGTCCCACTTCATTGTTGATCCATGCAAAGTCCACTCACGCAATCTTTTTATTCTTCTTTCATTTTTCTTCCTCAGTCTCCACCCTCACCAACTTTCATCTTGGATCTACGAATTCTATGTGGTTGGTTCAGGAGTGATGCCATGTTTATTTGCCATTTGACTCTTCAGATTAACTTTAAGCTTTATTTTTCATTTTGTTTAAGCCTGCCCTAAGAGAGTCTTGTAGAGATCAAGGATTTTATATCTGTTGAACTGGCAAAGAAAATACAGTGGTGGATTTCAAGGTCTATATTAAAGAATATAGGTACAGCCATGCATGGCTGTGCAGATTATTTTTGTGAATAATGTCCTCTGGACTTGCAAAATGAACAACCTTTGCAACTGGACATGGCCATACTGTTCAAATATGTTCTGATCCATCTCTATTAATATTGCTATTGTTGTATTGACACCCATATTATTTTGATGTTAAGGAACTTTTTTTATTTTAAAGGCAAAATTTAAAAGTAACATGTTTGACATAAACAAAACTAATAGTTCAGAAAGACAGAGGTTAAGTCAAAGTACTCTTCTTCCTTCACCAACACCCCTCTAATTCCATTCCCACAGGTAAACACTGCTAACTCTTCCTTGTATGTATAGCCTTCCAAAACCATGTTATACACAAGCAAAATCACATTATATACAAATACTTTTATACAAACAAGACACAGATAAACCCCACTTCTCAAAAATTTGTCACTTCACTTTTATAAAAGACCTATATGAGTACCTGTTTTCTTTAGGGAAAGAAATCCAAAGAGGATTTTCATTTTCATGATAAAAAAAGCAAAAACAGCATTCAACTGCTTTGCATTATGCCATTCCAACTTATAAAAGGCTTCATAAGAATGGTCTACTTTTGGATAGCTGGGGAAACCCATAATACTATATATACTGTTTCACAACTTGTTTCTTTCTCTTAATAATTTTGGAGAAGTTTCTATAAAAATATAGAAAATGATTTATTCCATTGCTTTCAGCAGCTGTAATAAATTCCATTGTATGAAAATACCATTATTTATTTAATCATTCCCCTACTGGTAGAAATTTAGGTTGTTTCCAATTTTTGCTATTGTAAGCAACATTCACATTAAAAGTTCTTTTATATCACACACACTTGTGTGTGTGTATATAGGATGAATTACTAGAAATGGCACTTACAAGTCAACAGGACTGCACAATTTGAATTTTGATAGATATTATCAAACTGCTTTTTTATAAGTAGTACCGATTTATATGTCCAACACTGTTTGACAGCATGTTATCAAACACCCTGGAAATACCAGGCTTTATGAAACTCTTGAAATTACCAATCAGATAAATGAAAATGATATGTGATTTAATCTGCTTTTGAAGGACTACAAAATAATTTTCCTATATCTTTATTGGCTACTTATGTCTTTTTCTTTGAAATATGTCGTGAGTTCTACCTATTTTCCAATGTGTATGTGTGTTTTTTTATTGATTTGGAAGAGTTCTTCACATATGGAAATATGTTAAGAAGATTTTCCCCAATTAGTCATTTTTTGACCTAGTATGATATTTTTCTTCTGAAGAATCAGTTAGCCATATTTTATTTTCCACTTTTATGACATTCTGTCCTAGAGAAGTTTCAGATTTTATATTACCAAAATAATCAGGTTTGGATTTTTTTTTAATTCCATGATTATATATCATACTCAGAAAAGTCTGCTCTACTAAAATATCACAAAAAAATTATTTTTGTGATTATATTTCTTTACTTTTTCTTTTTACATTTAGGGATCTAGGTTCATTTATTTTTCTAAATAACTTGCCAGCTGTCTCAACATCAGTTATCGAATAATATCTCAATTATCCCTTGCTTTGCAAGGCCACCTTTATAATTTAATAAGGTCTTACATTTCTCACTGTATTTCTTTTTTTATTATTATTTTTAAAGATTTATTTATGTATACAAGCTCAGGTACAGCCAGAGGTGTGGGGCGGCGAGAGGGTTCACCAGAGACAGAGTGGAAAGCAGAACAGGCAGATCGACGGAAATACACTGCTGAGGGGAGCAGCGGGAGAGGCAGGAGAGGTCTGCCGTGCAGTGTAGGAATCTCCCCAGCAGGGTATCCTCGAACTAGCATCGCCGCTGCTGACAGTTCCACAGCTCAGCGCTTAATGAGGGAGGCCCCACTCTCACTGTATTTCTTGATTTTCTATTTTGTCTCATTGCTTTGTCTTTTTCCTGAACTCATACTATGTTTTATTAGTATAGCTTTACAATATATATTTGGTCCGGAAGAGAGTATTATTTAAAACTGGGATTCATTAAAAAGTACAGAACTGTCAGGATCTTACTTTAGGCTAGATTTTTTTTTTTCTGTCCTTCAGGAAGGATATTCAGACAAAGAGTTTGAGTTTATTTAAAAAAAAAAAGTATACGCAATCTATCAACCAAAAAAAACTATTAAAAATTTACTATATTAGTAGCTAGAAGATTTGGTAGGAAAAGATAAGGCAGAGACTCCATTCCAAAGGAATTATTTAGATAAAAAGGTACCAGAACACAAATACCCAGACAGCAAAAGCAAAAGGTAACCGCTTTGGGTTTGAGTGATCCTTGTCCCAAGGAAGACAAGAAATGAGACATATTACCACTTACAGAGCCCTCAGATTGTCATGAGGGGAAAGGGTCCCTTTTCCCTGGAAATCTGTTTATGTAGTGTGTGTTTTTTCCTAGTAATAAAACTGACATTTATTGAGCACTGACTGTTTACCAGGCATGGCTCCAAGTGTGTTACATGCATCAACCCATCAAACTTACAAGCCAATGAAATAAACACATACACTTACTAGGCCAATTTTATAAATGAATGAACTGAGTCACTTGTCCAAAGTCACTGAGCTACTAAGTGGCAGAGTAGAATTTGAACACGGGCTGTCTAGCGCCAGAATGTCCATCCTTAATCATTACACTTCACTGCCTCCAAAGCGAGAGAGAGGGTTTGATCCACGTACTACCTCTGCCTCAAGCACTCCCCCAGATGATAAAACTATTAACAGTGACAAGCTGCCCTGTCAGCACAGCCTGACACCCCCGTGTTCAGGTTGCAGATTCAAGAGTTCAACGGAGAGTCTGAACTTCCTAAAAGGACAGAGGCACCTAGATCCCTGACCTCCTGGCCAGAGTTTGCAGTTTACTCCCATCAGCACTTGCAGCTCCTCTCCCGCAGAGGAGGCCAGCAGTTCATGTTCCTGCATACTCTTTGGGCCTCCGGTGCAGTCTGGTCACCTGTGTGACCCCTGCCCACCTGGGACCAGGGTGGCCTCTGTCTGACCTCATCCCAGGCTGACAGCTGGCGTCGCACTCATCCAGACAGCCGGCGCTCCGGGCTGGACGGAGTATTGTCTCCTGCCCTGCCTTACAAAGAAGAAAGAAAGAGAGCGGGCCACTCCTGTTCAGCCGTGGCCTCAGGGGGGGGCAGGTCCCTGGAATTAAGGAGATAGGATGAAAACAAAATGCCAGCTGCAAGTATTTCTGACTTTAAGAACCAGGGCCGATGGCCTCCTGAAGTCCAGTGCCAGGAATTGTTGGAAACAAAAGGCCCTCTGGTGGGCAGGGTCAGGAGAGAGCACAAAGCCCCATTGTTCGGCTGCACCAGTGGTTTTCCAACTTTTTCATTGGCTTGTAAGTTTGTAAGCCACAGAACCGTTTGTAACCGCTCAGCCATGCCCTTGATGTCTGGAAGGGCTTTCAGGTAGAGTCCATTACCAGAAGAAAACAATGGCACTCAGCAGACACGGCATTGAGACAATGGTACAAAATGCCAATTTTCCCATTGAGTTGCCTTTCAGTCCTTACAGAGACTGTCTCAAATGGGCGTCTTCCTTCTGATTCACCTCTTTCCTCCCACTATTCCCCCAAAGCTGAAAAACAGCGAGGGCTGGACGACCCTTGCTCCTGGCTCCATTCTGGAAAAGCAAAGCTGGGCCCTCCCTGCTCATCAGTCTCTCAGATTCTTAGTCAGATAAAACGCTCCTCTCACTAATGTCGACAACATCTCAATAGCAGAGTCGCTATGGGATATGATGTTTTTCCTTCAGTCTCTGTCTCTTATCCATCTTTTCCTCCCACTAGAAGGAAGAACAAGAAAGAGACAAGGAGACAAATCCTGACCTGTCCCCATCATTTTTTTTTTTTTCAGAGTATCAGATACAGGAGGCAGGTACCCTAATACTACTCTCGTCCAAGCAGGGGCCAAGCCCTCTCATTGAGAACAGAATAAAAGTGAAAGTGCTTACATTTTACCTCTATTTATGCAGTTAAACATCCTGTGTTCAATTTGAAGAGGCGCATGAATTCTCCACAAATTCAAGGATCTCGGTTAAGAACCTCGGGTCTACCTTTTGCACTATCCAGACCCATTTTGGTACAGGGCAAAAGACAGCAAGGCTCTTCCCAAGCTGGTTTGTTCTCCTGGTCCCACAGCTAAACCACATTTCCCAGTCCCCTTGCACATTAGTGGGGACATGTGATTGATGTGGACCAATGGACAGGAACAGAAGTGATGTGTCTCTTCTGGTTGCAGGCACTCAAAAGCAGACACCTTCTCCATGCTCTCCTTCATGGTCTTGCAGTTAGATGACCCAGGGATACTTTGAAGCCACAGTCTAAGAAGACTCTTTACAAAGAAGGAACTTGGGACAACATAGAACAGAAAGGTCTTCTCCCCCAACCAACCTGCATAGGATGATGATGAGGACTCATAAAGCTCCGTTGTGGTACGCCACTGAGATCTGGGGATGGTTTGTGACAACAGGCAACATAATTACCTTAACACGGAGCTCCTTCACACGAATATCCAGTCCAAATACTGCATGCTGCCTTTAACCTAGACCAGTGGTTCTCAGCCCTGGCTGATTAGGTGATTAGAATCTCCAAAGGTACTTATTTTCAAAGAGGAGACATAGGGAGACAGCACAAGAGTCTCCGGGCATCATACACATAAAAATTCTCTACGGCGAGTCTAGTGACAAGGAGAGGAGCTTCCAGTTCCTAGAGGTGCTGTGAGAAACTCATACAGAGCACTGCTCCTTCTCCACACAAGCTCCTTTAGGTCAGGAAGACAGCTAAGGCCCCATGCTACCATGTGCCCTTGGCAGCCACCCAGGAAGCACAAGGGTTGACATTACTGAACACTCCACAGTGCTGTCTGCGGCGCCTTTACATCCAGATCTCATATAAGCCTCCCATCACAGCTTAGAAAATGGTTCTAGCCCTATCTCCACTTTAAGTTTGGCCCAAGGAAGTCAAACTATCCCCACACCACACAACTAAAAAGAAAACCCAGGGGCCTCCATGATGGTGCTAGGGGTTCAATCTCAACACTATGAAGTTATCACAGCCACTGCAGCACCAGTTCGATACCCAGCCAGGGAAATTCCCACATGGCACAGCAGACCTCTCCTGCCTCGCCCACTGCTCCCCTCAGCAGTGTATTTCTGTCAATCTGCGTGTTCTGCTCCCCACTCTGTCTCTGGTGGATCCTCTCACCACCCCCCCACTGTACCTCTGGCCTGCACCCCAGCTCCTGTGTGCATAAATAAATAAATCTTTAAAAAAAAAAAGAACACCTAGTCCTAATACAGTTGACCCTTGAACAACATAGTGTAGGCCCACTTAGATGCAGATTTTTTTCCATAAACATATTGGAAAATTTCTGGAGATTGTATGGCAATTTTTTTAAAAACTAACCGACAAATCTCATAGCCTAGGAATATGTAAAAAAATAAGAGTAAGTGAGGTATATCATGAATGCATTAAACATATGTAGATAATAGTCTATCCTATCATTTACTGCCATAAAGTGTACACAAATCTATTGTAAAAAATTTAAATTGGTCAAAACTTACACACACTTAGAGAATGCGATGGCACTATTCACAGTGGAAAGAATGCAAACATTCATTATGCGTAAGGCTTCAGGTCAACAGCGGGCTATTAGTAGTTAAGGTTAGGGGAAACAAAAATTATACGGGGATTTTCAATTGCATAGGGGTGGGAGGGAGTCGGTGCCCTTAACCTCCACTCTGTTGAAGGGTCAAACTGTATTTCTAATTGGTCATGATCTTCCCAACTTCTCGAATCGCCTTACTAAGACAGATACTCCTGGAGAGGGTCATACCCGGAAGTTTTATGAGTGAACACCTCGGTTATCAGGTAACGCATGGAATTGGCTGGCACTCACCTGAAAACATGAGAAGGCCGCGAGCCAGCTAAGGAGGTAGGGACCAGTGCGAGAAGGGCTGCTGGTTGAGGAGGCTGAGAGCCGCCCGGTCCTGACGTCTCAGGTCAGAGCAGGGCCCTGACGCGCGCCCTTCCCTGCAGGCCGCCATTGCGCGAGCAGACGTGCCAGCAGAGGCGGCAGCGAGCTCAGTGTTCTGTCCAGATTTCCAAGCCGAGGGCGAAAGGGGAAAAGCCCTCTGGACCTCGCACCAGTCTCACCCCACCGGGTGGCCCACAGTGACTTCGGAACAGGGAGCCTGCGATCATGCAACTGCGGGTCTTGGGAGCCATGCGGGTCTCCTGGGCTCCCCACGTCCCACAAAGCCGAGAATGCCCTGTTTATAAAACGGGGGTGGCTTGCTTTTGGGAGGGACAGCTGGCACCTGCCTGGATGCTGAGGTCTTGCTTGAGTCCACAGCCAGTCGTCCAAATCCTGACAGCGCTCAGGTCATAGGGCTGTGCGTCCCCACGTCCGTCCTGCGTGGGTCCACGTCCTGGTGCGGAGGCGGGGCTCGCGCCGGAGGAGGGTGGGAGTCCCGCAGGGCCAGGGAGGCCCCGCCCATATCATGCCTGTCTATTCTCTGGCTTTGCTTAGATGCTTTCGGCACATTTTGTCTTTACTTCCATTTCGCACGCTATTACACATTGCTTTGTGCAATTTTTAAAAATCTGTAATTTATGAGAGCTGTCATTCAATAGGGTCTTCACTCTCCCTGGATGGAACCTCTTCTAAAGTACTTCTCAGTAGGCAAGGAATCACTCCCCTTTGATTACCATGTGATTAGTTTGTTCAACTGATGGCCTTCCTTCTCTAAGATACTCATTGTGTCTTCTGCCTCCTATGCAGTTCTTAAGAATTTAAATGAGCCATTTTATTTCTTCCTCCAAGCCCAGAATCCACACACCCGGGCCCACCCTTCGGCCTCCTCTTTGAGTGTGCCTAATAAACAGCAGCACAGTTTCCGAGGGCCCCCTCTAATGGGGGATTTTATGTTACTTCTGACATTGTTTGTTGTGCTTCCCACAAGACTGAGAGCTGCTAAAGATTGAGAGACAGTGACATAAATGTCAGGGAAACGCCTCGGTAGTGTCAAGCCTAATTAGACGCTTGCACTTGGGGGACACTACGGATACCATAAAACTCAGAGCTCATCCTCTCTCATCACATGCCTGCAGCCTGGCAGATGGGGCAGGGTGGGGGAGAAGGCCCAGGAACAGGATAAAAAGGGGTAAAGAACACTTTTTCTGATATGCTGAACTTGATTTTAATGCATTTTCTTGTTCCTTTTAGACCGGAAACACTTATCCTGGAAGCTCCCCCAGCAAAGCCACTGTATGCATCAGGCACTGTGGGCCCAGTGCCCAGTGCACAGGGGCTTGTCAAGGGCCAAGAAAGTGGTTAAGATGAAAAAAAAAAATTGAGGTGCTCCAAATTACAAAATATACGTTGTGAAATCAAAATGTTAATTGAAGTAATAATTAACAAAGCAAATGACCGAAATTATTTTACAGCTAAGTTCTGTGTGTACACACACACACAAACACAGACATACACACACAGAGAAAAATGTACATACACTTTAAAGATGAACATAAAGTAGGGTGAGGCTTCCCAAAGTAAGAGTGCTTTTAGCCCATGAAGGTTCTAAAATGGCTGATTCAAAACAAGCATGGGCACGTGTGGCTTGATTCACATAAGTAATATCACAGACAATCAAGTGCTTCAGTACTGTGCCAGGTTCACTGAAGTGGGCAAGAGAACGAAGATCAGCCCCTGCTCTCACAGCTATTAGAAACTTTTTAAGAATATGACTAAACTCTGAAGAACAATGAATTCACTTATTCGTGTACTGAATATTTCTTGAATACCTGTTATGTGCAGTATTCTCAGTACTGAGAATAACACAATCAACAAAGGATACAAAAATCCCTGCCTTCATGGAGCTGACAGTTCAACGGTCAAGTTTTTTAACAGAGCAGTGTGAGGAGCAAAGGAGAAGGTATTGCTGGGATGATCAAGGACAAGCGCACGCAGAGAGGCTATGGAGGGGTCCAGTGGCTCAACATGTGCTCCTCCCCAGGTGTGTCCAGAAAAGTTAAAGGTCTGTCTTGGTCCACAGGGAGATAACACATACATAGATGTGATGATGTATATAAAAAGCACATGGGCTGTATGTGAATTACCTACCTTAGTACATATGGGATACATTCTGTTTATTCACCTGAATAGAGACACTGAAGTCATTGTGGAGAAGTCCTTGTTTGATCATTTTCAACTCTCCACTCTTACCCAGATATTCCTTCCCTGCTAAATTGAATCAGCCTGTACACAAGCATCCTAGATCTTCCTCAGTGGTGGAGGCACTGAAAACAGTAACCACTCAGACAGCCAAAACAATCTAAGAACTTATCCAAAGGGCTTTCCCTGTTGAAAGGAGGAGAGGGGTCTGGTTGGGAGATGAGTTCACATCCTATCAGTGTCCAAAGTATTCAAGACCTGGATTTCCAAAACTATGTGGAACAGCTCCAGGGCATTTTGGCAAGACAAAGGGTCCATTTCCTTTAGTAGCATAAGAAGTTTATACTGTTTCAAAGAGCCTGAGTATTGTTCCAACTTATGGCTCAAAATAAACCCACATAGTAAATAAAGTGATTATTATTAAGTGCCATTTGACAGATGCAGAAAGTGAGACAGAGCAGACTTCAATGAGTTGCCCAAGGTCACACTGTCTGGCTTCAGTCCAGGAACTCAGCTTTCCTAGCACACTCCAGAATTCCTCTAACCACGCTTCTTGCTAAGCCCCTGGTGCTAAAAGCCCCTGAAGACCCTCCTCCTTAGGAGATCACCAAGCCCTCTCCTGAAAGCATCAGAATTATTTTATGAGTAAATACTCACCATTAATTCCCCCATCAGACTCTTTCTATAACATACATTTGTCCACTTGCCCAAGACATTCTTCCCTGGTCAGACACATGCAATGTAAATCTTTTCAAAGCCCATTTCTCAGGTGCCTACCTTCTAAAATTGCCAAATTTAACCAATAAAAATATAAAGTATCTTGGAATTTCTTGTAAACAACAACATGTTTAGTGTACATCCCGGGCATACTTATATAATTGGGATATACTTACACTACAAAAATTTTGCTTATTGTGTTGCACAAAACTAGTTGCCCAAATGGAATCAGAGTCTATAAGCCTCCCAATCCAAAAACAAATGCTTTCTTCCAGTCCTGAAACATACCTTATTCCTCTACTTGTAATCAGCTGCAAAAATGAGAAGTCTGAACTCACTTGTTCAATTGTCAAAAAATCTGAGCGTGATGGAAAAGTTAAAGGCAATTTTGTATCTGACACCCATGAGATTACATCTAAAGTAATCAAGACCAGAGGAAACTGAATCTACATATGCATCAGGAACTCAGGGCCCTCCCTGGGAATGCTGCCAGTGTCAAAAGTAGGAGACTGTTTGCAGCCTGTATGAATCCCACTGGCTGTGAATATGGTCATTTCTCTACAGCCTTCCTCAGAACTGCCCAAATTCCCTGCTCCCCTGCCTCAGGAACTCTCCCCTAACAAACCCATGCCCTTGTTAGTACATAATACCCACAATCCTAATTTGTGGGAAGAATATAATGCAATGCATATTGAAAACCTGTTTCCAATACAATAGCTTGAGTTGCATAAAATTGTGAAGAAATAGAAAAGACAAAGATCTGGAGAAAGGCAGCATTGCTTCTTTTAGGGGATGGAATCTTTTTGAGGGGCAAAGAGAAAGGAACTCTAGCACCCAAAAACAAGCAAGCAAACAAAACGCTGACAAGGCAAATGCCAGTTTTCTCATCATAATACCAAGTGAAAACCCATTCACTAATATATCTCAACACTCTGGTGAAAAATGGCTTAGTCCAGTAGAGTTCCTCCAGGGAAAATTGAAAAACTCATCTGTGTTCTGAGGTATGGGAATCACTACACGAGGCGGGACCCTTCCAGAAGGATGTTGCAGAAACCTCAACTCCACCTCTGCCCAGGGATAGTTTGTGTTTTATAATGAAAGGTCCTAACAACAAGGAGAGTGAGGGAAGTTATTTATTATTTATATTTAGTATATTACAATGTCTTCAGAGCACACAGCTCCTCCCATCTGCAGCTCAAGAAATACAGCTTTGAGGGCCTATGAAGAAGAGTGGAGACAGACAGGAAGCTACAAAGAAATGAATTACAGTGTATAGAACTGGATAGGGAAGGTTCCAGAGAAGATTAAGCCTCACCTTGGCTCAACCTGTCACTAATCACTGGCAACGTCAGTCAAATATGGTGGGGAAGGAACCGGCAGGAGACCAACAGAAGCTGAGGCGAGCCCAGCTACAGAAACCACATGGGTTCTGCCACCCAAGTCACCCAGACACAGATACAGGCTCTGCCCCAGATTCCAGAGGAAAAATGGATTTGTCAAAGGCAATGTCACACTGTCAGATGGGTGACACTGGCTCACCAAGAGTCAAGCTAAGCCCCAACCTCCCCCCCCCCACACACACACACACTAGAAGGGGTGCAGGGGAAAAGAGACTTGAGAGAAATTTCTGTCGGATTTTTCTCCAAAAGAACATCACATAGAGAAAATCAGAACTTTATGGAACTTCCTTACAGTCTATGGTTGAGAACAGATTCTAGAGCTATTCAGCCTACATTTGAAACCCACCTCTGTTACTTACTAGCTCTGTGACCTTGGGCAAGTTCCTTAAACATTCTGATCTCAATTTCCTCAGCTATAAAGTTGGGATAGCAAAGAGAATATTATACAATTATTAGCTTATTGTGAAAATTAAATAATTTCAACACAGGTAAAGCACCAGAGCCTAGTGCCTAATAAGTGCTCAGTAAGCATTGACCACTTTTACTGTGACACATGTAGTTAAGTATTGTTTTTATTTGATTTTATTTGATTGTTTTTACATATCAAGATGATGATCTCTTAATCCATCCAGAGTTTAGAGTGTCTAAAATTCTTAATATCTGAAAAAGCACTCAATACAATGATAAATACTATGGTATGGTAGAGTATTTAGTATTTAGGATGTATTTAGGATGTCCCAAAAAGGAACTCCTCACTTAGACACAGAGGGTAGTCAAAGAAGACCTCCTGTAGGGACTCCTAAGGTAAGTCCTAGGGTTTGTCCAAGTGAAGATAAGAGGAATAGTTTGTGCAAATACCAGAGACAACAAATGGGAAGAGCACACACAGAGATGAGGGTAAACAGCAAAACTTGGGCAGCCCAAGCTCAGGTAAGAGGCTCCAGCTTGACAGTACAGACAATTTTTCTGTAAGTGTAACCCCTAGAGGAATCTCCTCTCCTAAGAGGCTCCTTCTCTAACTGAGGGAATTTACAGGACTTGATAACTGCCTGGTCATGAAGGTGAAGCGAAACTGACTTCTTCCTAACTGTTGGTTTAGACAACTGCAAAGATGTTGACACCATTAGCTGAAACAGGAAACACAGGAAAAGGAGATGAGTTGGGGGCAGGAAGGGTAAGGGAGGTGGGGAGAGCACTGAAAATGAGCTCAGGTCATGACTCCTACTTGGAACCAGATTTCTGTAACACAGCTAAGTGTGAATGCTGGTAGGTAATTGGCTACTCAGAAAATAATTAAAAATTCAATAACCATCCCTTACTTTATAGAGAATTCTTCTGTAGAGTGAATCATTCCATAGTTTGTTACAATTCCTGTGAGATGAGAACAAGTATTTACTGTGCTGAGCACTGTGTATACATTAATTCAAGTCATGTACTGTTAGTGACCCATTTTACAGTTAAGGGCTGAGGGCTTAGAGCCAATGTCACACAGTGGGTAAATAGCATGTCTATGTTCCCTTTTGACAGATGCAGAAACTGCAGGCCCAGTAGGACAAAGGACTTGCCCAAGTTTACAGACCCAGGAAGTTATGGTGCCAACTCTAGCATCTCAACCTGCTACTTCAGGAAGCCTGTGCTCTTGCATCACTTGGTGGATTCAGGCTGTGGAAGTCTCATGTGCGTGCAGCAGAGGTGAGAAGATTATAGGGGAAGGACTAACCAGCAGCTATATTCAGAGAAGGCAAGAACTGCTTATTTTCCCGTGCAGCCTCATACGAGTAAGGCACTTCATACCTGCTGCTGCTGCTGTTGCTGGCCGTGGTGGTAGTGGTGGTGGTGATGATGGTGGGAGTGATGAGGGTGATGGAGGCCTGATGCTGCTGAGAGTAGAGCTCCACTGGTGCTGACACTTCATTAAGACCCAAAGAACTTTATGACCCTATAGTTCTTGAGGACAAGCTTGAGTCTGAGCATAGTCTTTTCTCTCTAGATTATTCAGGAAGAAGGAGTCTTGGCTGAAGTTATATTTGTGTCCACTCATTCAACAAATATCCCAGTGACCGAGCAGCTCCTAAGTGTCAGGCACTGTGCGAGGCCACAGAACACAGTGGTGAACAAGACATTCTCCGTGTCCTCATGCAGTTCATGGTCTTATATTCCTCAGCTGCTAGTTAGATGGTGAGTGAGGAATGGTGTCCTTACATGAAAGCTGCCCATGAGGAACTGTATCTGTGGCTTTTGTTGGGTCCCATTGAAGGAGCGGCACTAAGACACTAGCTGTGGGCAAGGCCTGGGTAGAAGAAGATGAAAGGCCTAGATCCATGGTTTTGGAACTCCTTTGAAGCTACATTATTTGTTCTTTATTCACTTAACAAATATTTACCTAAAGCCAATTTGTGCAAATAAAATGAATAATGCAAACATGTCCCAAGCCTCGGGAGCTTGAGGTCTAGCAGAAACCTTATGCCAAACAGCGCCATATGAAACAGATAAAAATAGAGCTAATCCTGAGGTCACTTAGGGCTCTATAGTAAAAATAATAATAAGTAAACAACAACAACAAAACTCAGCTGGCTAATGTCTCAGTTTCCTACCTACTCCGAGAGGCTGAGGATCTTTCTTTCCAGGCTGTGTATCCCCAATCTCCAGTCCTACGTTTTCTGTGATTTTGCCCAACAAGCCCGAAGCACTCAAGCTTGTCCAGGCACTGCTGATTTGGGGAAACCAAATATTTGCATGAGGCTCTTAAAGTGTCTGGTTCAAACTGGGCAGGGAAGAGAAGACTACATTTTCATCTGGAGGCAGGAGGATTTTCATGCATTACTCTCCAAGCGCAGAGCAAGTCCTAGAGAGGTTGCAAGGAATGTTAGCAAAAGCAAGGCAACAGGGCATAGTTACGAGTTGTTCCTTCCCAGAGAATCCTTTTTTTTTTTTTAAAGAAAAGAAGTAAAAGCCCCACTCTCCTACACCCTCGCTGGTTTTGCAAAACAAACTAGAGCAGATAATTTTCATTCATTGACTTTGTTTTTCCCTTCCAAAGAAATCTCTCCATCCTCTAAGGAGACCGATTTGAGGTTTACCATAAACTTCTGTCCACGTGGTGAGAAGGGATTTGATTCTTTTTTCTTCCTCACACCATTCTGTGCCAGCATGAGCCTGACCATTTCCAGATGAAATGCTGCCTTTACCAGAATGAAATGTTTGCGAAAGGTCTTTAATGAACTGAAAACGTTAATTTGCAAAGTCTCCTCTGTGGAAAGAGTGAGGCTTGGAGAGGGAAGGAAATGACATATGGCCTGTGGACTGGCAGACGGCTGGTTTCTCTCAAGTTTTTCAAAGAAGGGAGATGGCAAGTGGACTATGTTAGTTTGGGATCCAAAAGGGACTCTTACTTGGAGAGCAGGACCAATATGGCCAAGTCTGAGCTTCATTCACACACTCAGCTGCTTTGTTTTACTATTTTAAATGTCTTGTCTTTACAGGATTCCCTCTAGTGAAATACAATACACAGTCCCCAGGCCCCTGAGGAGTCCCTTCCCCGCCACCAGAAATTCCAGCAAATGCCCCACTGGCATTATTTCAAAGGCAATATCAATGAGAACTATGTTCATGTTAACAGCAACCACCACCACTAACACCACCACTTTTTTCAAATAGGTGTTATTTTCCCTCACCCCCACCTTCAGTGCCACCCATATCGCACGCAGGAGGAGAAAACATGAAAGTTCCAGACTCTGCTAAGAATGCTGATTATAAGTCATCAGGCAGATATAATTACAGGAATTGCTCTCCCAAGCTGAACTGATATTTATTTCAGCAGCTCTGACCCTTCACAAGGCTCCTGCTGCCACCCTTCCCCCCAAACACTCCAGCTCCCCCCCACCCCAAAGGGCTTTTCTAACTGAAAGCAAATCCAAGCCAAGTCCTGCTCATACTCTCGGCCTGGTGCCAGGAAAAGTGTAAATTTTCGTGAGCTCCGGCTATTTTGCCAGAAGTCTGCAATGTGTCTGGACATGAATAGCTGTTCCCTTTTGTGAGGCCAGACCTGAGCACCAGGAAGTTCTCAAAGCAGCACACAGAGAAAGGTAGGGTGACCAGGGAAAGGGACCAAAAAGCCTGTCTGCCTGGCTTGCCTGGCTCTCCAGGGGCCTGCCTGTGCCCAGAGTCAGTCACCTTATTGCCCTTAAAAAAAAAAGTATGTTTTCTAAGACTCAATATTCCAATCATGTGTTAACTCTATTCCCAAGGGCAATCTCCCAATTCCCCATCAGGCCTTCACCTTTCCTAATAAAAATGAAGCCAGTTAAGTTGGGAGGAGGGGGGAGGGAGGGAGGGGAGAGAAGGAAGGAAGAGAAAGAGAGAGAGGGAAGAGGGCAGTGAGCGAGGGAAGAGAGAGAAACTGCTCCTTAACCTTGGCAGAGATGAAAGAAAACGGACATATTGAGTCTATTGGAAAGAATGCCCTAAAACTGTAAAACAGCAAAGATCACCAAACAAAAAGAGACATTGTTTACTAGTCCTCCAAGTATAGTGATTCTTGCTGTTCCAGGACACATAGGCTCCACACACACAGAAGCCCCCAAGATCCCGTGCATAAATAAGGGTGCTGTCTAGCCCCCAAATGTTCTCCCTCCGTGTCAATGTGTTGCATCCCCAATATGCACCCAGGTGAATTTCACTGCTCAGGAAAAGACTGTGGTCTGTCTCTAAACCCCCCAGTTTTCATTCCACCCCTACTGAAGGGGTAATAAACTTTTATATGGAGGATGCATTTATTTGGGGGCCAGGTGTGACTTAACAAGCTTAAAAGTCTCTGAACAACAGCAAAAAAAAAGAAAAAGAAAAAAAAAAGGAGGTGGAGGATATGTGTTCCAAGTGACTAAAAAGCAATGTAATTCCTTATCCTGCCCCCCATTCTGCTCTGACAAAGCAAGGAGAAAATGCAAATCTAAAAGATTCGGACTTGAACTTGACTCACCAGATGACCGTATTATAGTACATTGGCTGCTAAGTTTCTATCAAACTGACACTGGCTAGGATAGGGCGAGGATGAGAATGAGTAAATGAAATGATGGGATGAAAAACCCATAAAGGAACACAGGTTTGACTCAAATTACACAATAGACATATTTCATAAAAGTGAAGTATAAATTGTTTTAATAAATGAATTCACTATCAGTGTACCAGCTATTATTCTTAGAGGGAAACCTCTTGTAATTTGAAAAAGAAAAAGTAGCTTCTAGTTATCTTTCAGGCCAATTTGGGTTGTGAGGTATGGTATGGAATTTTTATAAAGGACATCAAATTCCACAATTTTTGAAATATGAAGTTCTAGCCAAAAATGTAACTGCAGGTCACATGCACTGAAATAAACTCAGAGAGGGAAAGAGAAGGAAAAAGAGGGAGAGAAAGTGAGAGAGAATGTCCCCTCAGATTCAACAAACAAGATTCCATGAATTAAGGTGCCCATCTTAAAAGGACGGAGATGAGCAAAGAGCATGCAGGGAGATAAAATGCTGAGCTGAAGACCTAAAGGGGGGCTGGAGTTAGTGAATGGAGAGCAGGGGGGAGGAGTGAAGTAGGGGGGAGGAATGCACATGAGTTAGGAGTCCTGGGAGAGCACAGAAGCCCCAGCCAAGTACTTGAAATCACTCTGGCTGGGCAGGAGACGTGTGTGTGTGTGTGTGTGTGTGTGTGTGTGTGTGTGTGTGTGTGTGAAAAGGAGGACAGAAAAGGAGTATTACAGCTATGCAGGCTTCTTTCGCTAGGAAAGAATTTTCCAGAGTGCCTTGGAATCTCATGGACCAGAGGTCTATTTGCCGTTCTTCAAACCCCAACACCCATCCCTAATGGAAAAAGGAAAAAGGTCAAGTTTATTTCCAGCCACAAAACACAGGCAAATCCTCTGAACCTCTGGGAAGCAATTCCACAGGCACAAGGTAGAAAAGAAGTTATCAAAGTGATGTGGGATTTGACAGCAGAACAGGAAAGCACTGAAGTTGTTAATTCCTAATGCAACAAAGTTAATTTCAAACTTGCGGCATTTTAAACAAGTATGTTTTTGTGTGTTTCGTTTAATTTGTTATAGAGGGAAGTTCAGAGAGATTTGGTACTTTCTCAGGTTATTTCAAGATATTTGCCTCAGTAATGACGTTATTCTTGGCTACTTCTTCAGCCACTGCAGACAGCAAAGGCCTCTTGGTGGCCAGCACTCAAGAAGCTCCTCAGGTGTGCAAGGCCCGACCCACTGGCGATCTGGCTGCACACACAATCAGGAAAAACCAGCACCATTTCCTAAGCACCAAGCCTCATGCCAGGAGCTTTGCCCACTTCATCTTAAGTAGCCCTAACCTACCCTAACCCACCGAGGTAGAGACAATTGCCTCTAGCTCACAAGGGAGGAAATTGAGGGCCAGGGAGGTAAATCCCTTGCCTGAGCTCGCACAGCTAGTAAATGATCGAGTTTGGATCTGAAGGAGTCTGAGTGTCAAACTATGTGGAACAAGTGTCGACGGTGGAGAACAGCCCGGCTGCCTTGCTGAGCCAGCTGGGGCTACAGCAGGGAATCTGTGATCCCAGGGGATCCTGCCAGCAGGGAGGGGTGGGCAGGACAGTGACCTGCTCGCTTAGGGCACATGGGCAACATTCAAAAGAAAAACTCGCCTTTATCAGGCCTGTAAAGGTACCTGTTTTTCTATCTTTAGGTCATTCTGTGTCTCCACAGCCATCTGCGGGGATGGAAAGCGGTTTCATTAAACATGATATTTTTGTCAGCTCTCTTATGCTTTTTTGTTTTGTTTTTTCTTGCTTTCAATTAAAGGATTTTTTTCCCCCTCCCAGAAATTCTTTGGGGATTTGAAACCCACTTCAAGGAAGAAAAAAAAAAAAAGGAAATCCATCTTACAGTATTAGTCACTGAGATGGGTGTGAAGACAACGGACTATAAACTGAAATCAGCTCCATCTCCAAAAGTAAAGAACAATCTCTAACAAACTGCTTTAAATTTTAAGAACTAGGAATAATGCTGGCAAACTGGGTTGCCTTTCTTAGTCTCCAAAGGAATTCCCAGTGGTCACAACCAAATAAAGAATACAGGCTAAGTATGACGTGACGCAAATATTAGGGTGCTCCACCACAGAAAAATACTTCGATGTGAAGAAATGAACAAAAATGAGCTGGAGATAAAATTTAAATCACACCAGAGCAAATCTGGTGCCGCTCAGTGTTACATTCCACCAGCAACTCAAACCAGTACAGAATCAGCCGGCGGGTGGAAGGCAGGGAAGGCACCAGGCTATGGGGGGTCAGATTGAGTGTTTCTCACTTTGAAATCAAAGAAATGGGCTTGTGTGCAGTGTCTGCCGGCATGTATAACTGTCCCTCTCCTTGAAAAGTGGTGATGAAATAATCTCCATCTTATCATAGCCTTTGATCTCACAATCTCCTTTTCCCACGCTATTAAGATATCCCATGTCTCAGCAATTCAACTTTGCGCACTCAACCCCCACCTTTATTTTTTATTTTTTTGCTCCACACCTGCCCACAGATCAGTGGCTTTGCTTTGTTCCATGCCTTGTCCTTCTTGCAATGTTTTCATTAGGCAAGAGCCATAGCCCAGGCCAGCTGTCACCCCCACACGGGAGCCCCAGCCAGCAGCCATCCTCCATGGGGCAGGAGGGGGGTTCATGGGCAAGTGTTCCCAAGGGCTCCAGGCCTCCCTTAGAGAAGACACACTGACCCAAGGGAGGGGAAAGGTCACACTTGCTTAGCAAGCTCTTCTGGGTCTCAGAACACTCGCTGTCTCTCTCTGGCTTTCTTGGGCAAATTAAGCTGATGGATGCTCACTGGGGATCTTGGTTCAAGAAGAATCTGCCACCTCCCTGTATGTTACCTGTAGCAACCATTTCCATGGGGTCTGCATCTCTGCCCTGTCATCCTAGCCTTCTGGGTTCCTCCTAACTCATCCGAACAGAAAGTCTATGATGCAGAACCCTGGTTGGGAAATTTCCCGGCAATCCCCTCCAGCTACTTTTACAATTCTCCTTAAGTAAAAGAGTGAGATTCTGGAGCCAAGTACACCTAGGTTCAAATCAGCCTCACAGGGGCCCTATAATCACCTTGGCTGTATTTTCTTTCTCTCTAAAATGAAGATCACGGTATCATCTTTTGGAGTGAATACACTTAATCATACGTGCCAGGGCCAGTGCTGTCCTGGGGCAGGCACATCATGGGCACTAAACCACCACACTCCCTGCTCTCAATGCCCACACCAAGTTTCTCTTTCCTTTTAATAATAATTGCAATTTTTCATTGAGTCCTTACTCCTTGCCTGAGTATACTTGCCCTAAGTATTTTACAGAGATAAATGTATCGCATCTTCCAAAAAACTATATGAAGTAAGTACCATCCTCGTTTCCTTTTTATAAAACAGGAAACTAAGGCTCGGTGCCAAGGACATCCCCCCCTCGTAAGCTGCAGAGGCAGTATTCCAATCCAGATGTGCTGAACTGACCCTGTTCCTTCCTGCACATTTGCTTCTTCTTGTACCCTCACAATCTTCATGAAGATGTTTGCCTGATGTGCCAATTTTGGTCTTTTAAAAAGTTTCTCCCTTAACTTTTTCTACATATTCATTCATGTATTCATTCATAAACAAATCATAGCTTGCTGGAAATAAGAAGTGTAAGTGACTTTCCCTGTTCCATATCATTTACATGATCCATGGCCGAGCAGCTCCTGGAGTACTAGCAAAGCAGAGTTCTCCAGAGAAAGTGAATTACCCTTTGCCCAAAGCCAAGTTTTAGCCTGGGAGCAAACATATTTCTTTATATTCCTTGGGACAAGAAACCTGGGTCCTCATCCTAAGGCAGCATCCACCCTAGCTACATGCTTTATAAAACCCAATTTTCATTTATCTATCCTAAGGTACCATAAAATTTTTAAAACTATTATTTATGTGAGCTCAGCCTTCTGCATTCACCCTATACTTTGTTCTCCAAGCCCCAGCTCAAATCCTTCTAAGCAGCCTCCCCCTGCCTTTTCAGCCCAGGGTGATCTGATACCCGATGCTTCACGGAACTCAGAGCCTGCTCTACAGACACCATCTAGCACTTACAGTTTTCTAAGTGCTTTACCTGTGAACACCATGTTGACCTAAGAAAAATTAAGAATGCCTCAAAGGCTGGGGTTTTGTGCTGCTTTTGAAACTCTTAAAGTGCTTAGCACTTTACTAATCATCAAGTCAATGCCTAGTAGAATGTCATAGATGTAATTACTACCTCCCTGCCCCCACCCACCAAGTGCCAAAATCATCTTTCCCCACAGGCTACAAGTGTGTATCTGTTTTTCCCTTTGGAAGTTATTGTCAAATGATGTGTTGTGGTCAAGCAGTAGGTCATGCCCCTACTTCCTCACATGAAGACCAGCCAGCCAGTCCCACCCAACCCAGCCTCTCGCAGCCCTGAACACTTCATTACACAGAGGCACAGAGAGCAGCCCTGCTCCCTTGATGACAGTATGCCCACCATGCTAACTCTGTTCAAACTGCGCTCCTCCCAACACAACCAATGGTCCTGGTGAGGACTGTGCAGCTCTTCTCTCCAGCTACAATGACTGGTCCAGGGCAACAAGGATGAACAGCCCATCACTCTGGCCACAGTGATTGGTGGAAGGATGAGTACATGACACAGTCTGGGCCAACAGGATCCTTTTTGAAGATTTTTCTAACTGGAACTGACCCAGAAGAATCTCCTCCCTCTCTGCTTGTGAGGTTGTCAGCACGAGGGAGAGAGAGAGAGAGAAAGAGAGAGAGAGAGAGAGAGATGTCTGTCCCCTCTGGGAGAGAAAATCATGTGTGGTTGGAGAAAAACAAATAGACAAACAGAAGACAGAGCCTGAGAGAGTGCTAACAATGTTCAAGCCCTGTCTGCAGGAGCCCTAAGGCAGTAGCCCTCCCACTGCTTGGCCTGGGGCTGCTTACACTGGTCAACATTGAGATTGTTACTGACTTAAAAAGGCCCTAATCTGTAGTATTTTGGTGTGCTGAACATGAATATAACCCTGAAAATTTTTTATTAGCTCTCGTTTTGAAGATATTTCATAGAATTAATTTTATATGTTTTACCATGTAAATTTATCCAGTAGGTCTGCAACAACATCCTCAATCAACCTAGAATGATGTAATATTGCATCGCATTGCATAATACCATCATGCACACATCATCCAGTGTTGATTGCATCATTTTCTGATGCAATGCAATACTACCGCCAGGTGGCTGCTAAAGTAAGCTAATGTCAGCAGCGTCTATATATAGAAAGCCCTGTCAGAAAGGTTGAGCATTGAAAATATTTCAGTCTTTGTGCAAGACAGTTTAAGCGACTGTTACATACAACTGTTATTATTTTAACCATTTAGGCACAATATAGAACAGTAATTCCCGAAAGTGCGTTAATAGTGTGGACAATTTCTGCTCTATTTGTGGGGTAGTGACATTTGCCAACCAGAAGAAAAGTATCACTTCTCAAGTGAAGAAGGCTTATCATCTTTACTTGGGATGCAAGGTTGGTGACCAAGACAAGCCTTGGGCCCCGCATATATGCTGTGCTACATGTACAACACAGCTTTCACAGTGGTGAAATGGCAAAAGACCATCAGTGCCATTTGCAGTCCCCATGGTGTGGAGAGAGCCAAGCAACTACAGAAAAGACTGTTACTTCTGCTTGGTTCCTCCTCTTTCCAGCAGAATAACGAAGCAAAATAAGTCAAGAATAGGCTGCCCAAACATTCCGTCTGCATTGAGATCAGTTCCACATGGTAAGGGACTTCCTATTCCAGAACCTCCAGCAGAATATTCTCTTGATTCATCTGATGAGGACAAGGGCGAGCCGACCAGTTCTTCTCCTGTTCCATCAGCATGCAGTGATCCACATTTTCACTGTGGTGCATCATCAACTCCACACAGACTAAAACAGTAAGAATTAAATGACCTGGTTCGTGATTTGGACTTACCTAAGAACAAGGCAGAATTGCTAGGATCAAGACTCCAACAATGGAATCTTCTAGAAAAGATGTCACAAAAGCGAAGCAAAGATTAAAGAGGGAGTTTTTGTGGGTCCTCAGATTCGAGAGCTCTTCAAAGATGACCAGTTCAACAACTTGCTGCAGGGTAATGCAAAACAAGCACTGAATGCTTTTCGCCTAGTGTCTACAAACTTTCTTGGGAATGTTAGGGCAGGAAACTACAAGGAACTAGTAGAAGACATGCTGATACAGTATCAGAAACTTGGCTGCAATATGTCTCTTAAGATCCACTTCCTTCATTCCCATCTGGATTTCTTCCCTGAAAACTGTGGTATGGTTAGTGATGAACATGGTGAATGTTTTCATCAAGATATCATATCAAGGGAACAGAGATACCAGGGAAAATGGTCCACTACAGTGCTGGCTGACTACTGCTGGACACTCCCCAGTGATGCTCTGAACAGCTGTACAAGAGACAAGCGAAGAAATCTAAGAAGTAGTCTATGACTTGAGTTTTTACAGGTATTAACCATAGGCCTATTACTATTGGCATGCATTTCGTGATGTAAACATCAATTTATTGCAGATTACAAAAAAAACTAGAGCCAAAATTAGAATTTGACTGTCATATTCATGTTGAGTACATACAAACTGATAGGAAATAACTACTTTTATTTCAGTAACATGACTTTTGTAAAAATTTGTTGACCAGTGTTATCAGAGCCATCTCCTGTACCCAGAGTGTCCGAGAACATGCACTCTCCCCAAATGAGCAGACAGCATAGTGCAGGAGGAAGTGTGGATTGGGCCACCATGTGGATGAGGGCAGATGGGTAGCAAGCACTGAGTCACGCATTCCTCGTAGGCAGGGGCACTGCCCACCTACAGACAGGCACAGGATGCACAGGGTGCGCAGGAGCAAGAAGTGCTTCTCAGCCCGTGGCCTGAGTCATGGCCGGCAGCACAAAGGGCTCCTGACTGAACCTCCAGAAATAAACGCCCCTTCCTTCCCTGCTGACCACAGGTGTCAAGAGGCAAAAGGATACTCATCAGTGTGTGGCCAGACCTCTGAGAGAGGACCTGTTCTCCGGGGGAGGGAGACAGGTAACACTGGGTGGTTCCTCAGCAGCGTCTGCCTTTCCATGTCAAAATGGCAGCAAGACCAACAGCCAGTACTAGCAACCTGGTAGGAAATGCTGAATGGGGAGTCAAAGGTTTGAGACCTAGAACTTCTCCAAGCCTCAGTTTCTTCAGGTAGACAAATAATCTGGTTGCTCCATCCAGGCCTGCACAGGACTCGAGTGAGGGAATAGCGGGAACTGTAACTTTTTGAGCAGCGGCTGTATGCTGAGCCCACACGGGCATTCTCTCATCAAGTCCTCCCAGCGTGGTCTGGCACATCAGCCGTGAGAACACACAAGAAATCTCTGGTTGGATTTTAAGAAATAAATCTTCCCCAAAGACACAAAGATTGTGAGTGGCAACACTTGGAATACAAACCACATCTATATTAGCAGTGGTTATGCTCTAATCATGATGATGCTAGTCCTCCACCCAGAGATAGAATTAACAGATTTAGTGTGGGGGTGGGGGCGGGGGGTAGAGGAAGCAATTTACAAGACTCCCAACTACATTTCAGTTACAGATAAACAACAACAACGATTTTTTTATTCTAAGTATGCCCAACACAATATTTTAGATGTACATATATTGAAAGATTATTTGTTGTTTATGTGAAATTCAAATGCTGAGTGTCCTGTGTGTTTTTTCTGATCACGTTACAGGAGATCAGCTTTATAAAAACACTTTGGAAGTGGTGGGGAGCTATACCAAATACAGCTCTTCTGTTACAGTGCTAACAGCAGGCCTAACTGGTGACTGGCCCCAGTCCTGGAGAATCATGTCCACAGCCACAGTTCCTGCTGAGTGCCCAGTCTAGCAGCTTCCATGGCCCTCAGGGATAAGAGGTCAGCTCTAAGATTAAAAGATATTTAACATTAATTGGGATACAGAAAAAAATATAATAACTACCGTATGTCCTCTCCTGCCACCATGCACATCCCCCTTCTCAAAGGCTGGGGGTCTCCTCTCCTTCCTCCACCACTTACATACCTTGAAGGGAAAGTCAACCCATTCAGAGTTTCTGGCCACCATCTGCCAGTTTAGTTCTAGGTTCTGTGGTGTTTTACTGCAGAAGTGTAAGCCTGCCCTCGAGATCTCACATTGCGATTGAAAGACAGGGCACCTCCTCCTTACTGGGCGCCTCCTACTCATCAGGCACTGTGCTAGCCACATTCCCCGAGATGATATTGTCTAATGCCCCCCGCACCTCGTCTAGCAATCATGGGCATCCTGCAACCTGTCCAAGCATCTGGAAACCACCAGGGAGCCCTCACCCTGCTGTCAGAGGTGCCAAGTGAAGCACTGGCTTCTTATTTGATGAATAATTAAAATCACCAATTTGAGTCTATTAGGATAAGAGGCCCTGCTCTTTTCTGTTTCTCACTTTCCTCATACATATCGCATTAAGACTGATCAAGATGTTCATGCCTCAGGGACATTCAGAGTGCCAAACTGGACTGGGTCCCAAAACATGACACCTGTCAGACACACGGAATTACCAGAACAACAGAAAATGGCTCCATTATCCCTCCTTTGTGGACAGAAGGGGAGAAGACGGCGTCCGAGTTTCCTTTCTCTAGTGAAGGTCTGTGGTCCTACCAGCACAGCCAGCCAGCCCTCCTGATCACTTTCACCCACACTTTCACTTCTGTCCAGTTAATGGCTGCCCTGCCCTTGGTGACTAATGCCCTGCTTTTGTCTCTTATGGATTCCTAATCCCTTCTCATTTTTCTCCATACTTTCACCTGATAATAGTAATCACCTTTCTCTCTGTGTTGAAAGAGGCCTTCTGAGAGAATGTAATCCCCTGTATTCATAAGCAGTTGAAGGAGAGGCTACAACAAGGGTTTTTCCAAGGTCTACGAAAAACAGCAAAACAACAAGTTCCAGGGCAACATCACTTCCATCTTCCCACAGCACTTTTTCCAACTCAGCCTCTGGATACACTGCATACATCACCTAAGCATGTCAATGGTACCAACACAGCCAGCTTCCTAAGCATGGTTTCTGCTCATCTTCTCCCAACAAGCTACATTCCCTTGTCCCGCTCCTCAACCTGACCATGCCCAGACACACAAAAGCCACCATGAGTCACCTCTTACATCGGGAGTGCAACTGAAATTTGTGCTAGGTGAGCCGAAAGCACAGAACCAGAAGGATGCCCACCTCAGATGCTGCTCAATTTGGATTTGGCTCTGGAAGCATCTAGTTTTGTGATCCAGGAAACAAGGTTGGACACCTTGGATAACTGAATCCAGAAATGAGTAAACAGGATCCTATTGCACTTACATGGCCTGCTTTTATCATCCTCTCTTCATTTTCTGTACTATACCATTACGTTACATCTGCTTTCAATCCCAGAGTCACCAGAGCTTCATAAAGGATGCTCAGTGTGATTTATTTCTTTCACTTGCTATTTCAAGGTCTTCGTTATAGTCCGCCAACTTATGATTAAACAGGTTATTTTGGGTGTTATTTCTGTATTATCTGAATGGGTTTTTGTTTGTCTATTTGTTGCTTTTGGTTACTACCCTTAAGGGTTTCTAGGATTCTAAATTTGGTTTCAATATCTAATATTTGATCTCACTCTTAGCTTTTTGCTTTTAATATTTCGTTTTCCTCACATAGAATATTCTGTTTGCTTGGGGTCTCTCTGAAATCCCTCTGTCCATATTGCTCCCCAATCTGCCATTATTCTTCCCTTGATTGTGAGTTCTTTTACAAAAGGGTCAGTAAATTTTTTCCTCTCAAATTGAGATGCATGCAGACAATTCTACTTCATGATTTTCATGGCGTAACTCAACTTAAAATTTAAATAGTTTTTGGAATTCTCTCGGGCTTGAGACCATGTCAATCATGTCTGTGCTGTTTACAAATGGATGACTACTCTTGCCTCACAGTGACTTCCTCTTTCAAGTCCTGCTCCCAAAAAACGTTTTTTCCCCTGTCAGCTTACCACCGACTCTCTGCAAATCACCCTGTGATTCCATGTAGAAAGGACAAAATACACAAATAAATTTGAGTGTCCTATGCTTGGAGGTTATGGCTGAAATAGATTGGTAGTCAGGAAAAAAAATGATGTATATATAGCACCAATGTAATATCATATTTATATTTCACTATTTAGTACATGCCAATAGCCTTATATCCAATATCAGAATCTGTACAATAAAAACAAAACTTGTGCCCAAAGATCCAAAGGTCTTTGAAATGAGACAAGCATCTCATAGATGACAAGGTTGTTCAAAATCCTGATTGCATACAATTACATCCTGTTTAGTACTCCCCGTTAATAACTGTCTCACATGATACTATTATTATTATATTATATAGTATAAAATACATCATGATGTTATGTTATGTTACTTTATGTTATGATGTTGCCAGACCTAACATTTATTGAGGGTTAATCATGTGCCAGTACTCTGCTAAGCATCTGGGCCTTAACTTTTAATTCTGACTAAAGCACCATGAGGCAGCTATTCTTTATTATCCCACTTTTCAGATGAGGAAAGCAAGGCTTGAAGAGAACTGATAATTTGCCAAAGTTCCCCGCCATTTGCCAAGTGATCAAGGGAGAGCTAGAATTCAGTCTCGTCCAGCTCCCAGGGTCATCGCCAAAGGAGCTTGGTGTTCCTCCTTTTGAAGTGCTCCTCGGAGAGCTGATGTTTTAAACCCATACGAGGGTCAGGAGTTTGAGGTGCTCCCAGCAGGCTGTTCACCAAGAGACTAATCAGTCAGCATTGCTGTAGTAGGTCAAACTTTGCTCCCCATCTTTTGTGGAGCATAAAGATGATTAATTGCTTACAGAGAAATTGATCTAAACACTGTTTTATGAAAAATGCAGGATTTCCATATCTTTAGAGGGACTTCTCAAAGAAATTTGAATTACGGAACAAAGTAATTGAATTTTTCTGTCTTTTCTGGCACTTTTAGCTACTGATTAATGTAAAGTCCTGGGTGTTAGAAAGACCTAGGGAGATCAATAATAATATTAACCCTTATGAAAAGGTTTGCTATGAGAAAGGATGGTCACTCAGGATTTTCAATGAAAAACAAAAATGAGAGTTCATGGGTGCCAGTTCCACTGACAGAGGGAGGAGGTGGAACAGACTCTGTGGCAAGCACAATCTTTAACATTTCATCAGAACCCTAGCTCTCTCCTGGTCTGAGGGAGATGGAAATCCTCTCCTGTAACAAGGAGAGATCTAGAGATCAGGAGGGGAGAAGAAGCTACAGGGCAGGCGACCACAGGCGGGCAACAATATCGGGTCTCCAAGGCGCCCTCCCCCATCACCTCTCAGTCAGGCAGCTCTGTCCTGTTGAGAAGAGCGGCCCTTGTCTCTCAGGCCACAGTTGGTCATGAGGATTAACCCCTCCCACCCCCTGGCCCCCCACCACAGCATCCCTCCTCCTTCTAACAGTCCTTTGGGCAGACTTGACTGACAAGAGTACCACAGGCGATGATGTCACAAAGAGAGGGGGCAGTGTGCCCTGCTACACCATCTTTCACTCCAGTGGACTCGCCTTCACAGACAAATTGATTTGCAAAGGTTCAGGCTGCCAGCCCGGCCTGCTTTGCATACAGAACGCTCCCTGGTGACACAATAAAAAGTGGCCAGACTAACAGAGGAGCCCAGCAGGGTCTGGCCGGTTCAAAGTCCAAACTCCACACCCCCTCACCTCAGTCTGGTTTGAAAGGTCACTGTGTGTCTGGGAAAATAGTCGCAGGATACAATCCTTTATTAAAGGTCACTATTTTTCAACAGCACTTAACACACACTTACACACAAATTGAGACTGGGCAGCGGGGGAGGGGTGGATAAAACTGGGGTCTGCTTCGTATTGTATATTGTGCTCGAAAGATTTATGTCTTGTGGTCACCAGCAATAAACACACACTGCTCCAGTATTAAAGTTCGAATTAATCCCTGATTCTCCCTCCCTGGAAAATCAGCCCCTTCTTTGCCAGGCAGACAGGGCAACTGAGAGTTTTGTTCTTCCCTTTTGTTCCTGCCCCATCTCTTCCCTCCCTTGTGGCAAGTTTTGAGCTTGTTGTTTTTTCTTTTAATTATGGTTGGTGATTATTGTTGATGTGTAGCTACAGAACTTTACCTGCCATAGTTTCCTCTCCTGCACGGTGCATGGCGTGTGCCTAGGATTTGGACCCAAGACTCCTGAGCGCTCACCATTCCGGTGACTCTGAACATGCATCTGGGAATCTGTGCGTCACAGACTTTGAGAAGAAAAAGTCAAGTTTCTCAGTGCTTGTGAAAATCCACGGAGCACTGTGAGCTCAGCCTATGGTCATAAAGCCATCAAGGAGCGGCCAGGGCTGCCTATCCATTCTGCTGTATATTTTGAGTAAATACTTCCAATACAAGCAAAAATAGCAATTGTATTTCCCTCCAGTAACAGTTCATGTTTGGTTCCCAAGAATGTTAACAATAGCAATCCCTGCATTTATAACAAAAGAGATTATCAAAGAAGTCAGCCAGAGCACTTAGATTAATTTAAGCAAGAATTGCAAAAGAAAATATTTAGGGGAAATTCTATGAATTTCAAATAGCCAGCAAGATACATAATGTTGAGGATTCCACTCTGCTCTGTAGCACATTTTGCAAAGCTTTTGCCAGTGATAGATTTTAGAGCTATCAAAAGCACATTAATTTTTTCTGATTAAAACAGCTGTGAAAATATACAAGTGTAACTGTGAAAAATCCGGGGCTTATTGTAATACTTTAAGCAAAACAAGGATAAAAGATTTTTAAATACGTACTTGCCAAAAGTAAAATGTCTAACACCCGGAGAACTAATTCTGCGTGTGCTTCTAATATTTTGGCATAAATACTTTAATCCTCTTGTCCATCCCGTTGGCACCTCATCTACAGTTGACTTGTTAAGGGCGAGTTCCTTTGTAATGTCGTCAGCACCTCTCCATAGTTATTGACTGTGCTCTCATTAAAACAGCAAGATCACAAAACGGCAGAAGTGAGAAGAGGTGGGGAGGAAGCTGGCTCCTCACAACAAAGGAATTCAGAGAGGCAAAGGAACCTAAAGGAGAAATGAAAATATATGACAGAAGTGAAACTGATGAGGAGGAGGAGGGAGGAGGGAGAAGGAATGGAGGAGGAGAAAGGATGAGAAGGGATGAGGAGGAAGAGGGAGGAGAAAGGATGAAGAGGGAGGAGGAGGGAGGAGAGGGGGAAGAGGAAGGAGAAGGAAGAGGAAGGAGGAGACAGAGAGAAAAGGGGACAGAAAAGGGAAAAAAGGAGGATGGAGGGGAAGGGAGGAGGACAAGAAGAAGAGGAAGAAAAGAGATGAGGAGTGAGAAGAGAATGAAGAAAAAGAAAAGGGAAGAGGAGAGGAGAGGGAGGAAAGAACTTTCCGGAGGTGAGGCTGGAGTTTGGAGACTGTTTCCAAGTTACTATTCATTATAAAAATACACAAGCATCACAAAGACCAAGTTTTTTTTTTTTAAGATTTATTTTTTATTTATACATACAAGCTGGGGTACAGGCCAGAGGTGTGAGGCAGCGAGAGGGTTCACCAGAGACAGAGTGGGGAGCAGAACAGGCAGATCAGAAATCCACTGCTGAGGGGAGCAGCGGGCGAGGCAGGAGAGGTCTGCCGCGCCATGTGGGATTCTCCCCTGCCGGGCGTCGAATTCTCCTCACAGCTGCCAACAGCTCCACAGCACAGTGCTAAACAGCTGCGCCACCAGGGAGGTCCACAACCACAAAGACCAAGTTTAACTTGCTTATCATGTTGGCCCAAAGTTATGTTGTGATGTGGCACAAGAATGAAGCTCACAGACACATATTCAGCGTTCACACACAGCTTATCTTCTCCTCAGCACCTAAAAGTGAGTCCATTTTGGAAGACAATGTCAACTTCTCTTGCTGGCACCCCTGATTTAGGCTTGGGCTGGTAATGATTTCACTGTTGAATCAGACTCTTCCTTCCCTAATCTACTGCCGTGAAAGGGGTGACCTCATGAATAAAGTCACTGTGTGATTCAAAAGCGCACGGGGGGAGGGGCTCTTGCTTAAACAAAACAATGTGCCTTTTATGGAGAACCACCCAAAATATTTCTCTTAATTCTGAAGATAGCCTAAAGATAAAGAAAAGGGAAAAATAGAAGGGGAGGGGAGGAGGGGGGAGGGGGTGGAGTGGAGTGGAGGGGAATGGAGGGAAGGGAAAGCTGTTAAGAGAGGTATCTGTGGTACTACTGTAAATATACGTGTCTGGGACTCCACCCTGGAGCCCCCCAAAGTATTCTAAGGCAGCACACTCAGTGGAGGCATCACCTTGGTCCATGCACTGAGGCTTTCAGGACAGGCAAGGACAAGGAGACACAAGGAGACACATCCGGATAGAGTTTGGAAACACACCATTTGGGATATTCTCTCTCCCCCTCTCCTGTTTTTGTGCTTTGACTGTCTCTGTCACAGCCATCCCTCCCCTCTCCCAGCCCTGTTGATTAAACCCAGGCCCCACTAGCCAGCGTCTCTAAAGGGATCCACATTTGTGACAATGATACCCAGCGCTAAGGGAGAGAGGGAAGAGCAGAGGCTTCTCGGTTGCCAGGTGTGGCCAAAAGCCAGCGAATCTCCTCTGGCCAGGCTGAGCATGCTCTGGTCCCTAGGCAAGGGGTACTCTGCCCCTCCAGGATGGGGATTTGAGGGCACAGTCTCACCATAGTGTTGGGGTCTGACGACGCTCTGCCTCCCGGAAGGGTCCCCAGCACCTTTTGGACAGCAGGCTCAAGTCCTGTTCTCCTGCTCTGCCTCCTAGTTCAGCCTCCTATAAGGACCACTCAAGCCACACCCACCTCTGCATTTTATCCACCCCTCCTGCCCCACCCCAGGAAACAACCTGTGGTCAGGAACCCACAGGTACTGCCCACGTAGCCCCCTTCCAAGGAAATATCACCTCTCAATTTCCCTAAGATGTCCTTGGATTTCCCATGTCCTTCCAGGTAGACAGATTCTGGCTAATGTAGAACCTTCCAAAGCACAGTGGACCTTCAGGCTTAACAGCTTGCCGCACTCCTCTAAGGCTTGTGGGTCTGGGGCATTTTCATTTTTCTTCTTTCTGCAGCTCCACGGAGAAGTATCCCAGATACTCTCTCCCCCTTTCATTATGAAAATCCCTACTGGCCACTGGGGAGCGAGTGTTTGCGCCTCTCACAAGGGGAAGACGCTGGTGCGGTGAGCCTTTGGTCACAGAGGAGGTCTCAGTGACTCACAGACCTTGAAGGTGGGCAACTCTGTGTCTTCGA
>PVIJ01010531.1:0-59658 GCA_004024925.1 Scalopus aquaticus
AACAGGACTATAGGGAGGCCGGGTGGGAGAGAGACACTCAGCGGTGGGGGAGGGGGGAGGGGAGGATAAGGGCACAGGATGGAGGAGAGGAGAATACAGGGGACCGTGGAGATGGATCACGGGTGAATTGGTGGTGGGCTGCCCAAGGGGAATACAAAATGTAAAAGACATAAATAACAATAAAAAAAAATGGAAAAAATAAATAAATAAATAAATTACCCTTTCCTTTGGGAAATAATGAGAAAGCATGACAAACAATAACCAAAAATGAAAAATAAACAATTATGAAAAGAGCATGGCTTTGTGTTTCAGAGCCACAAATCGAAATATCCGAAGGTGGAACCTCTGGCAATACCATGGGGGGAGTTTCTCTGTTCCTTTTAGTTGCAAATCCCCAACGCCCTCAGAAGTAGCTTGTGCGAATAACCAGTCCCATTCAAAGTGCTACTGACTCTGTCTTTGCCTTCTGTTTCTGCCACCACGGAGCCTGTTCATTTGCCTACCTGATTTCTTCACTGTGTCTGCCAGGAAAGCTAATTAGCACTATAAGAACCTAGAGAATCCTCCTTCGGGACAGTGTTCTGCTCCTGGGGGTAAAGCTTCCTCCCCAGTGAGAAGTCAAGGGCCTCCCTGGTGGCGCAGCAGGTTAAGTCTCAGCACTATGAAGCTATCCACAGCCACTGCAGCACCAGTTCGATCCCTGGCCAGGGCACTTCCCACATGGCGCAGCAGACCTCTCCTGCCTCGCCCGCTGCTCCCCTCAGCAGTGTGTTTCATTCAGTAGATCTGCCTGTTCTGCTCCCCACTCTGTCTCTGGTGAATCCTCTCACCTCTGGCCTACATCTCAGTTCTTGTATGCATAAATAAATAAATCTTAAAGAAAAGTTAAGCCGTGAGCCTGCAGCCCATTGAAATTCGCACTGGCCTGCTTGTTTGGTCGCCAGGCCTCATCTTAGGCCTCCGAATAGAGAAGCCAATCCAGAATCCACCTGCACAGCCCTCCCAGAAGCTGCCTCCTTTGCTCTGGGACTTGGTGATGGGCGGGGAAACAGGTTCTCCTCCCTAGACATGAACAAGCCTTTTGCTTTAAAAAACAAAACAAAACAAAACAAAAAAACGCTGATTGATTCCTACAAGAAGGGGCCCATTTGCATCTGTTCCTAGCAAAGTATCATAAGTGACTTCGAAAACTAAAGCAAGTTGTCAGCCAAGATACATTGTGAGCGACCGGGAACACTGCTCCAGCCGGGCCAGGTAGGTGACACCTACCTGCAGGACAGCTGCTACCTGACGTGGCCGGCAGCCCTGGCCAGCCCGCCTCATTAAACTCCGAGCCTCTCCCTCTCTATTTGTCCTTAAAAAAAGAATGAAAGGCTGGAGGCCCTGCCCGCAGCACGGGCGACCGCGGCACCTGTGGCAAATGGCAGCGTTTTCATCCTTTTAACTAAGCCAGGTAGGTGCGCAGGCCTTTGATGACACTGCTCCCTTCCGTTTGTTTACTTTTATTCTCCCACGCAGACTGCAGCCCAGCGGGAGGGCTTTTACACCAAAACAGTTAATTACCACCTCTAACCCAGCGAAGTCGAGAAATAGAAATAGAGCAAGTTGAGAGGGAGAGGGCAGCTTTGCTTGGGCTGTGCTTTGCACCAGGTGGGAAGGGAGCAGCCTTCCTGTCCTCAGAGTGCAGGGGGAGGAAGAGCAAACGCAAGGCGCGCAGGAGGGGTGGCCTGGCCCCGGCTGTGCACGCCACTCTCTTTCAGGGCACTGCTCTGTGGTCTCCCCATCAGAGGCCCCCAGCACGTGCTGGAGCTGCCCAGATGGAGAAGGAGCTCAGGAGCAGGGCAGATGGGGAGGCGCCTTCTCCCCTTCGTGCTACCCCCGTCCAGTCCAGGCCACCCGGCTGCTTCCACGATGGAAGATGCTTTCTCAACCACAGTGGGCTCCCAAGCCGGCACCCATCACCCTCTCGGCCCCCGGGGACCAGGACCAGCCCATGGATTCCCAAAGCGTTGCTCGCTTCGGGTGCTGGCCGTTTGCCTTTTTATTTTCTCCCTTCTGCATCTGTTCTTGCCCTTGGCTGGGTGCTGTCCCCCCTCCTCTGAACCTGTTGAGACCCTCCGCTCGCTGCCCCCCATCTCAGCCCAAAGTGCTCCCCTCAGCCTCGGAGCCCCACAAGCTATTGTCTGTTCCGTCAACTTGAACTGCGATTTCACTTCATCTTTGGGCCTGTCCTCAGTGCCACTAGGTGATAAATTCTGCACTGAGTGAAAGTGACTTCTATGTGTTGTCCTGCTCCTCCCACATCTGTCCCCGGCACCTGACATAGGGGGCAGCCTTTAGCACTCCCCTCCCACCGGGAAGACGGTTCAAATGGGCCAGTCCAGGGACATCAGGCAGAGCCTGGGGATGGTATTCAGAAAGTTTTCAGATGCACAGACGTCTTATTAAAGAAAGAGACAGCCTGTCAGTAGCTGACTTTTCAAGTACCGGGAAGTCTGGCCTTAAATAGATAAAGCATCTGAGAGTGATGGCGTTGTTCGCTGTTCGGTTTCCCTGGGATCTTCCCTGCACGCAGCCGTGGCGTGTGACCCCTCTGGAGAGAGCAGAGCTAGCACCCACCCCTCCCCACACAGATCGCCCCTCCTGAGCAGTGTCCTGGCTCCTTGTGTCTCTGCCTCACTGCTAGGAAAGAGTGATAGAACAGGGCCCCTCCAAGGCTGTGAGAGCCACCAGTGAGTGGGAGCACAGGAAGCTGATACTTGCAGATTCCAGAACCCCCAGAAAGATCTGTGGTGGTGGCTGTTGGCATTGAGAAAGGCAGCGCAAACTTTTAGTAGGTAAATGCACTGTCTTTTTATAAAGTTGTATACCACGTGCACCTCCAAGTTACATGACTCAGTAATGAAATGAACAAGAAATGTGAAGCCCTGGGCAGCGAGTGCCCAGGGCACATTCCTGGCACTGACTCTGCAAAACCGTGTATGTTGGCGCTTGAGGCACCTCCCAGGCCCAGGGGAATGCCCAGTAAGGTCCGCAAGGAAAGACCCGCCTGGCACAGACAGTTGAGGGGAATCCATCAGTAGCAAGTAGGGGAATAGCAAAGTAAAATGGGAGCTGCATAGGACTGTGGCAGCAGGAAGAGCCAAGTGCAGCCACGCACGAGCATGGGGACAGCAGAGGCAAGTGGGGACATTGCTGGACGGTGAGGACACTCCCCCCATCTTATACACGCATATATACAACACCTCCCTGTGTCTGTGGTTCTCTGTGCTTCCCGTGACCCGTGCTCAGCTGTAATCCACAAATACTAAGACAAGGAGGTAGTTGGAGAGACGGTGCAACCACATTTGCATAACTTTTATTATAGTAGATTGTTATAATTATGCAGCTTTGTTAGTAGTCTTTGTTGTTCGACTCGTTGTGTAAACTTTTTAAGGTACAGTTCAGTGTTTAATGAATACATTCACATCTGTTCAGTCCTTAATAAATACATGTTGGGTTTCTTTGATCCCTGGTCAGCTTTCAAGGATCAGTTTTAAAATTTGTCTTTGTTTGATCTTTTGTTTGGTTTCTCTATATTCCACTTATAAGTGAAGCCATCTGATATTTTTCTTTCTCCTTCAAGATCACTTCTCTTAGGATAATCCTTTCCAGCTCCATCCATGCTGCTGCAAATGGCATGAGTTTATCTTTTGCATTGCTGAGTAGTATTCCATTGTGTATATGGACCACATCTTCTTGATCCACTCATCTGTTCTGGAGCATTTAGGTTGTTTTCCTATCTTGGCTATTGTAAATAGTGCTACAGTAAACATAGGAGTGCTGTTTTCCTTTCAAATTAGTGTTTTTGTGCTCTTTTGGTAGATTCCTACGAGTGGAATTGCTGGATCATATGATTAGATCCATTTTCAGTCTTTTGAAAAATCTCCGCCTTGCTTTCCTGAGGGGCTGGACCAGCCTACATTCCCACCAGCAGTGTAAGAGGGTTCCTTTCTCTCCACACCCTCACCAGCATTTGTTGTGTCTAGTTAGAAATTTCTGTTTCAGACCAAACTTGATCTTGTAGTTTTAAAAAACATATTTCAGGGCCTTCCTTGTGTGCAAGGGGTTAAGTCTATCAAGCTATCAAGCTATCACCAGCCACTGCAGCAGGAGTTCAATCCCCAGCCAGGGAGCTGACCCACATGGCACAGCAGACCTCCCGTCTCCCCGCTGCTCCCCTCAGCAGTGTACTTCAGTCCATCTGCCTTTTCTGCCCCCCACTCTGTCTCTGGTGAACCCTCTCACCCCCTGCACCTCTGGCCTACACCCCAGCTCTTATATGCATAAATAAAAATAAAAAACATATTTCATACAATGCTGATATCAGGGCCTCCTGCCCCAAATTTGTTCCATTCTATGTTTGCAACACCCTTTTAGGAATTAGCTAAAGTAAAAATGAGAAAAGATGGGCAAATTCAGGAAAGGTGGGATCCATTCCTATTTCTAAATCGGTGACATGGCCATTTGCCTTTCGCTGAGTGGAACATCTTATCCATTTTTAACAACCACCAGTGTTACCTGTCTTTCTGGGATCTACTAAGTCTTCCCTGCTTCTTAATTACCAAACCTGGGTTGGGCCTCTTGGCTTCCACCTTTCTCCTGTTGAGTCCAAGCTTGTCTTTGGATACCGTCTGGAAACCACTCTCCATTAACACACCAGGTGGAGGGATGAGTGGAAGGACAGGATGTTAACTCAGATGTTAGGAAACGGCTAATACTGTTATTTAAGTCGCTTATTTGTGTATGTTTATACTTGGTAGTTTTATAAATAAGCCCCAAGGGCTCCTCCTGGCGGTCACGATCCTTTGGAACCCCGCGTTCTGTCTGTCTCTTCCTATCCGACAGTGGAATTGATGCGGCTCTAATCCTTGGAAGTTTGGAACTAATGAACTGACTGCTGAGCTGCCGCCACGGAGCCTGGTCCCAAACTATACTGTACTTCACACCCGATTTATTCTCCAGATGGCAAGACTGTGCCGCCCCGCCGCGAGGGACCACCTCTTCCACTGGAGTGTAAAAGTGGACGGATGTTGTTTTCTTTGCAGATTTGATCATTCGGAGCTAGAAAGTTGTGAGGATGATTAGTTATTAGCTTTAATGGGTGCCAATTGAACCAACTGCACGCAGATTTTCTCCTTTCATTTCGAAGTCTGCAGGTCTTGGTGTCGGTTGATTTCTCTGCTGTCTGACGTCACTGGAGCGTGGCTCTTCCCAGGTGACAAGAACGCAGTCTTGGAAATCATAGCAAGCCTGTTCCGGGCCAGCCGGGGTCCCATCACACGGTGACTTACGTTCACGGACAAGTTCATTAGCCGAGGCTCCACAGCACGGAGCAGCCCGCGCACCAACTGTCCGTTGGAGGGGCTGCTTTGGTGGCCTGGAAGGTTCTGATCCCTGCCCGTTTTCATTGGCACCTTTGCAACATCCACCTCCAGAACCAAACCTGCTACAGAACCCACTTGGGAATGAGTCCCTGCAGAGATCAAATGTGCTATTCCCAAAGGCCTAATTCCACGACTCTGTCTCCTCCAGGTTGTGCCATCTTAGGGCGGCAAGTTCACTCCACATGGAGAAGTAGTTCCCAAGGCTGTCCCTTAGTGCTCACACATTTAGAACAAAGTTCTTCTAACTCACCTTTTGAGCAACCTGTTTTGCTACCAAAATATAAAATATCTCTCTCCCACCCTTCAGGAAAAAAAAAGGCCATTTTTTAGATTCACACTTTGCTTCATTTCCTTTATTTTTTTTTAAGATTTATTTATTTATGCAGACAAGCTGGGATGCAGGCCACAAGTGTAAGAGGGTGAGAGGATCTACCAGAGACAGAGTGGGGAGCAGAACAGGCAGATCAACTGAAATACACTGCTGAGGGGAGCAGCGGGCGAGGCAGGAGAGGTCTGCTGCGCCATGTGGGAAGCTCCTGGCCAGGGATCGAACTTGTGCTTCAGTGACTGTGGATAGTTTCATAGTGCTGAGACTTTACCCACTGTGCCACCAGGGAGGCCCTCTTTGCTTTGTTTTCTTTTCCTTCTTTCTCCAGGGAGCGCATTTACATCCCAGTAATCTCAGCACATGCCCAGATAGCTCTTCTGACAGTGTGCGCCAGGCCTCTGGTGAGCCAGACATGGAAGGATAGCAGAGCCAGAAGGAGCCCAAGAACAATGTGAAAGGAATGAAAGTGAAGGCAATGCAGTGAGTCAGAGAAAGGGAGGGGCTGGCAGGGAGCCTTGAGCTAGGGGGTGGAAGAGGAGATGGAGAGGGGGCAGACAAGAGCATGAACAGGATTCCTTTCTTCCCACAGCGGGGTAGACTGAGCCTCTCTCTAACTCAGTGCCCAGAACTAACTTGGTTGTTCTTAGAAACTGGGCTGCCATCACCGCACTGATGGCAAGTGCTTGCTAGCACAGAAACATGGTGCACCATTAAAATACCGAAGGGGAGAAAAGTCAACATGCTCGTGGGTGGTGTGGATTCAGTGAATTCGCTGTTTCAGGATACCTGGCGGAGGGACACGCACTTAGTTTTTGTCAATTGCAGCAAGCAGCAGCCCATTAATGGGGCGTTGTGTGGCCGTAGACCTCAAAAGTCATCCTCTTTATTTGGGAAAGGTGCAGAATGATGAAATGGAAAGAGCTTGGTTTTTTCATTCTGAGCCAAAGCGGAAAAAAAAAGTCCAATAAAATGCTGAGTATTCTTTGCTCATTATTACAACATGAAAGGTACTAATCAGATTATGCCTAAAATTGGAATTAGGTACTTCATTTGCAGCCAGTTTCACAAGGGTTGAATTTTACTAAGTAAATTGGAATGTGCTGAAACCATGGCAATCTGACTTGTGATAAAAATCGCAAACAGGTTTAGAACATGGGCTTTGAACAAACAGTCCCCTGCAAGCCCAGTGAAGCCAAAAAACAGCTTAGAGGTCAGATTTCGTGGGCACCTACAGTGGCAATCGAGGAAGCTGATCTCAAAGGGGGGGTCCTGCGTCTTCGGGCGAGTGCAGGTGAAGTGGAAAACAGAGATGAAGCCCCCAACAATTCGTTTTGAAAGGCGCTTCGACCTAAATGATCTAGTTCGTCCTCCATTTGCCATTCACTCTTCGCCAGCAAGGATGGTTGGCAAGCTGGAGCCATCCCAGACGGGTTGCTGTTGAGCCACAGGGTGCTGGGGCCGCACTGCTCAGGAGGAAGCAGCCCTTCTCCCCACAGCCCAGAGCCTGAGTGAGCTCACGGTTGCTCTTCACCTTTGGGTGTTCACATGTGTGCGTGTGGGGGGTGTACCATGAGGGCCAGGTGGAGAGCAAGCAGGTGAGCTTGAAAGCTACGGGGTTGCCAGAGGCACCGCAGGTGGACACCCTGGCTTTAGCTGGCTGGAGTGCTGCCTCGCTTTCTCTCCTCTGGCCCAATTCTTGGCCCCCAGGGGTCCGTAAATCAGGACCCACTGAGCTGTCTTAAAGTACCCCAAGCTATTACCAGCCCTCCTGTCAGCTCTCAGCCACTGCTGCCTCACCCTGTCGTGCAGGCCTCGCTTATTCCCACCCTCTCAGGCCTAACCCGTCCGGTTTAATCTACTGTCTTTGGATTCAGGCCCTCTATTGGCCCAAATAATTCTTTTTTGTCTCCGCTCTGGTTTGCCGTTTTCCCCGATAAGTATTGCTGTTCAAATCACTATATTGTCAAGACTTTTTTTTTAAACCACATTCATCAGCAATGAGGAGCTTTAAAGTTTTATTAGGATCATAAACTCCCTTCCCAGATGAAACTGCTTTTGATACGTGTTCATTCTGACAATGAGAATTTGTTGAGGGCTGTTGGCAAGTTGGAGGAATTTGTTTTTGAAACTGAAATTGGCAGGAAGTAATGACCCCGAGTGCTTTCTTTCTCTTGGCGCCAACCCCCACCCCCTCAATGTACTCCTTTCTCTCCCCACTCCCCCTCCCCAAACTCGTCATCCCCAACTCAAAGCCAATAAATAACATGTTTGGTTTAATACCATTTTTCTGGGGACAATTCAAATACTGAAGCAGGCATGCAATCTTTCAGCTTCACTGTGGAGCAAAGAACTGTCAAATCAAAGGCAAAACTCTCTTTTTTACCTCTTCATGAAGGCATTTCTTGGTTATATTTTTGCCTACTAAATAAGTTGGAGCTTTTTTGTAGCGTGGAGTGTCATTTTCTTAAGTGCCTTCCTAATTGAATGTCAAGATTCAGCTCAATTGCAGAAAAATAAGAAAAACAAGTAAACAAAAAAAAAAAAAAAAAGCAAGTGAAAAAGCATGAAAGCATGTGAGAAAAGAAACCCTTGTTTTTCCCCAAATGTGAATTTGCTGACAGAGGAGATTACCATTATCCATATGTTAAGCGGTTTCTGATATTTATTAAATGAGTAAATGTAGGCTAAGCATTTAGAACCTCGCCAGGCACTTCATAAATGCTCAGTAAAGTCTCCTATTCATGATTTTTCCTTTCCAGTTGGAAGGTAAATCTATTGAGCAAGAGGACTGGCATTTGGAAGTCCCCAGTGTGGCTGTCAGCTCTGTTCTAGTCTCCAGTGAAAGCTGGAACTTGTTGCCTCTGGGACTGGAAACCATTTACTCGGTGGACAGAAAATTTGCAGATAGAATCAAGGCACCCAGACTTTGCACCCACATACTTTCACAGACTGTTCAATTGTGTTTCCTCTCGGTTATCAATAAACTGAACAGATCTATTCTACCGATACATCTAGAGTGAAGCGCGACTGAGAATAGTAAAAACTCTTGAAGACTTTGACCTGGGCCCGACCGAAAAGTGTGTGCGAATCAACTCCGTGTCCAGCGGCCTTGCCGAGGATGACCTGGCAGCTCTTCTGCAGTCTCGGGTCCTTCCTTCCAGCCTGATGCTGCCCAAGGTGGAAAGCCCCGAAGACATCCAGTGGGTGAGTAGCCAATGCGCTTCCTTAACTGAAGACTCAGACGGGCTCAGGATGTAGCCGACAGGAAGGCTCTGGATGCTGAGGTTTTGGAAAGGTCTACTCAGCGCGGACAGCAAGGGCGTGGAGATGAGGGAGACGGAGCCCCAACACCACTCCCTTCACCCAGAGCGTCCCCAGGAGCAGCTCTGCCTTAGAAATGCTGCTTCTGCTCTCTGGGGAGCTTTGTGGTTTGGACCCAGTGGTTTCGTGGCCTCACAGAACCACGCGTGGAGAGTGGTCCGGCCTTGATGGCGGCTTGCTCCCTGGGGCTCCCCCACAGGGCGCACTGATGTCATGACTCTTGCCCAGATTCCCTGGAAATCATCCTAGACAGTGAAAGCACATTCGCCGCCCATGAAACGACGCAGCTAGAGCCGAAGAGGGAAAGGTCACTCGTTAGGGCAGCCAGAGGAACCAACAGGAAGCTTTTAACTAGTGGTTTTAATTAGCACAGATATTATTTCCTGAACAGGTCTCTAGCCCGTCCTTTTTAAATTGCTGACAGGTGTGTTTGTGTTTCAAGGCCGACTTTTCAGCCAATAAAAAGCTGACATGTAAAGTGGCTGGCATGTCACATTACTTAAGAAAACTTTGAAATGGGTCTAATTATACTCCGATTGTTTTCCTTGGTAGAGGGAAGGAAGGTGGGAAGCAAGGTTTGGTTCTGGGGTTGCCGGGATCCTCCAGGTCTCTGCTGAATAAAGTCACAGCCACAGGGCAGAGGGGCTGTGAGTCCCTGGCCAGGGGTGCGGACAGCCCCTCACCGAGTACTGGTCACCCTAGGGGGGCTGCTCCCCACCCGGGGCAGGTAGATGGGTCCATCTGTGCCGGCACCGGCCACGCGTGGCTGCTGACCACTTGAAACGTGGCAAGTCCAGATTGAGACGTGCCGGAGTATAAAATTCACCGGGGTTCTGGAGCCACGGCGGTGCTCCACCCGTCCCCCCACCCCAAAGGATATAAATTATCTCAATATTTTTTTAGAGTGATTACATGTTGAAATGCTAATATTTCAGCTAGAGGGGATCGCATAAGCAGATGATGCAAATTAAATCCACCCGGTTCCTTTGACCCCTTTCCCTGGCCACGAGGAAAGGTGAACTCCACATGCCACCTGCTCCTCTCCCGCCGGACAGCGCCGAGCCGGTGGCCTCTCCGAGACCCCTGGCCGGACCCGTTTTACTTACTAAGCTGGCGTTGAGTCCCGGTCGCCCCCGAGAGGCTGGTGACAGGAGCATCCTCGCGGCCCCGGCTCCCACCCCCTCGGAATGTGTCTCAAGTTGATTGAAATAGAACCCGAAGTCGCTGTTCCCCTTTGGTTTCTTAGTTCATGCCTATTTATCCCCGCCAGCACCCTCCATGTGAGCGGGGAGGCCCCACCCCAGCCTTCAGCCCCGGCTTCTGTTCACGGTTTTAAATCCTTGGTTGTGAGGAACGTCCTGCCACCTAAATAGGATTTCTAGTTAACAGAAGTCTTTCGGGCTGTTTATTTTTTCCTCTCCGTTTGTATTTATGTGAAGCATAAAACCCGGAGCCTGCCGCCCTACTGAAAGATGGGCTTCCTTGTTTTCTTTTGTGTGAGAATCTCTCGCTGGCCTTTTGTCACTGGTGTGGGTTCTTGTTTGACTGGCACGGCTTTATTGGACTATAACAAGCGTGACTCTGCTTCCTTTGTCGCGGGACAATTCTCCCACAAATCCCGAACCGTGTGCATTCTTCCCGCACGCTATTGGGTGTGCACTGGCATTGAAAGAATCGCTGAGCCCTGCTACTTCATCTCCTCCCCAATCTCTTTGTGATGTTTCCCCCCTTCTTTTCCTCCCCCCGCCCCCCCCGTCCCCTCCCCCTCGCTGAAATGAACACTTTACCAGGCCGGAAACATTTAATCGTCTCCTTTTGAAAAAATTAATTGAAACTTCTCCACTAGTTACCTTTTGTGTTAGTACTTAATGCAATTTTTTAAGAAAGAAGAGGGGGAGGAAGAGGAGGATGGGCTAGCATATTTCATTTTAAAATACCCCTATTTGGCTTAAAAAAAAAAAGGCATTAGAGATTTTTCTCTAAGAACAGGGGCTATGTTGTACCAAGGGTTTACCGAGTTTTAAACTTCATGGATTTGTAGTTAGAACTATTATCACAAAAAATGGGGGAAGTCACATTGCAAGTTTTTTTTTTAAGGAGGAAAAAACTCCTCTAGCGCCTATGTGACACCCAAACCACTAATGTTTCACTGCTTGCTTCCCCCGCCCCCCCCCAGCTTCTGTGTGATAAATTATGTTTTATTTTCATTTATGTGGAATACTATAGATTTTGTCCCCTCAATTGTCGCGTCTCCTCTTCTCTGCTGTTTGGGTTGAGTTATGCTTCCCTTGCAAAGTTACTAAGGAGGTGATGATGGTGGCGCTGAGAGGGGAGGGGCAGGGAGCGACTGGGAATAATTCTTCATTACTGAAAGCTGTGATTTATTTTAGCCTAATTGTAAAGTTACTGCAAATTGCTCAAAAGCTTTTTAAAGATCCCAGTGATTAGATTTTTTCGGGGGGTGGGGGCAGCAAAGGCAAGGAGGGGGCAGCTAAAAGGGGAAATAACACCTCTAATCCTGCTTCTGGTAAATAGGCTGCCAGCTTTTAAAATGAGTTTCCTTTCTATTAGTCAGAATATTATGCTAAGCCTTAAGCATTAGTTTTTTTATGTTGCCATAGCAGCCCTATTCCTGCAGGGTGGTGACCTGCGATGATTACAGTACAAAGCTTATAGGGTCTTGAAACCCCCTTTGAAGATGAAAAGTCTTTGATGGTTTATATTTATGCAAATCTCTTAGATATGATTTACCCAACTGAGACTGAATGGAGAGATGATTAAAATTCCCTTTTCCTTTGATATCCATTAATGGCTGAATATTCCTTAAATTTAAAATGGATAGATATGTTTTCATCTTTATTTACAAAAATATCTTTATCATACCTGTGTAGTTTGGGATTTTTTTTTTTATCTCCCCATATCTTATTAGATCTAGATAGACATAATAGATTTACAATTTAGAGTGTGGTGTGTGTGTTTTTTTTTTTCCCTTTTGAAGGGGGGGGAGGATCCTTGCAAGACCTTTTGTATGTTTCCAGATGATAGATTTTGGAATTTGGGCTACCCCACTGACAGCAGAGAGCTAGCTGTGAACTGGTCTCATGGAAAAAATTGGCGAGCTTTGGTCTTCAAAGAATTAAACTTCCTTTTTAAGGTCTTCCTAGGTAAGCTAAAAATTATGAAGAAAAACCTTTGGAACAAAGGGTGGTGGTGCTCTGATGAAAAATATGAATTCCACGTGGAAAGCTGCAGAGCAGCCACGCCGATGTCAGTGCTTGCTGGCAGCAAAACAGAATAGTGGCAGGTAGGGCAAGCCCCCATTGTTTTAGGGGCCCACCACTTGCATTGAACGAAGTGGGGCCAGACGTCTTAAGTGAATATGTTTTCACAGAAAGCATTTGAATTTGAGACTCTCTCCTTCCAGTTCTCACTCCTAGGCCTCAAATTGCTCCTTTAGGGGAAAAAAAATATTATAATGCTTGGGGTTTTACTATTTAGTTTGGTGGGAACTTTGTTACCTTTTTCCTTTTGTCTTGCCACCCCCCCCTTTTTTTTTTTAAATAATATCGTGTGGACGAAAAAGGCTGGGATAGTACGTCTCAGGTCAAAATGACTTAACTACTTCTGTGTCTATGTTTCGGTGTTGTACATTTCTCTCCCCCTCCCCCCCATAATCACCTATGACACTTTTGATTTTAGTTTTCAGACAAATTTTCATTCTACTTAAAAGGCCGAAAACTTGAACAACCAATGAATTTAATCCCTTTTGTGGAAACTGCCACGGGTTTGCTCAATTTTAAGGTAAGGAAACTCATGGGGCTAATAAGTTGGAATTTTATTTATTACCTAAACAGAATTTTTGTTTTCAATTTTATCATCTACTCAAAATATTTTTCTAGGATGATGTATAGGCAAAATAAACCTCAGCACCATTTGTTATCTGTAATAATCCAAAAACCAGGCTGTGAGAATCTTAAAAAAAAAAAAAAAAGGCTAGCTTATCAAAAAACTTCCAGTCCTCACCTCAATGTTTAAATAATTTATCTATTCCTAGCAATAATTTTAATTAATCACTGCGTGCATATATACTTTGAATCATTACATTCATTCTTTTGTATAAACTGCTTTTTCATGGGGGAATTTTCTGACCTCTCTCTGACAATATGATATCGTCTGGTAGAAAAAGATTGCTATTTCTAAGTTAGCATACACAAATAATTTGTTGTATACCATAAGCAATAATGTTATTTCAATTTTCCATACTCAAACATAAAATATTTTCTAATATGCTTTCAGGAAGATGAGTTTTCCTCCACTGTGTGGTTGCCTTAAACTATTAGCCTTAACAAATTCACAGCCAACTTGTTCCTTCCCTCTTTGTCAGTAGCCCTTTAAATTTTTTCCAAAATATGCCTCACCTTCCGCCTGACCTGTGAGCATCAACGTAACACCCCATGCAAGGGCCCTGAGAGAAGAAGCCCTAAAAGCAAAGCAAAAAGAGAGTCAGACTGCACTGGGAAGATCATAGGAACAGATGCTGGGAAGGAAACTTGGAGACCTCTGGGCCAGGCAGAGTGCAAATGTTTGGGGCACTGCTTCAAGCTTGGTGGTGAGCGTGCTGACACACCAGACACATGTTCTCCAGGCCCGCCCCAGAATTCTCAGAATGTGATCAACATGTATCCCTTAGATGCAACCAGATTCATACGGTGATAGAATTTTTGGCACTGTTTGGCCATTTTATTCCATAACATTCTTAGAAATACTTGCAACCCCTGAAATGAATCAACAGTGTCCTCACCCATTTCCCATGCTCCCCCCCAACATATGCTGCCTCTCCACTTTTGTACAGTCACACTTACGTCTGGAACTGATGCTATTCGTCTTTGTTTTCACAGAGAAATGTCCAAGTTGCATATTAATACATCTTGGCTGACTTGTTTCATTTTTATTTTCCCCTCTGGAGTTCTAGGTTTTTGTACTGTATGCTTTTAATCCTGGGACCATTTACCAAGAAACCTTGATCCTAATACAAATAATCCAATTAGTTTGATTTAAAAATTCTTTCCTTCTCTCCTGTGGTTTTCCATTTTTTGCTTGGGAGTTTCTTAAAGCAAAAACAAATTTTGGAGAACAATAAATAACTTATAGTACCATCCAAATGAGTTAACTCAAAGTTTCTCTAGACATGGCTTGAACAACGTTTTGAACTTTAAAATTCATAAAATCCTTTCAGCAAAGCAAAGATATACAGTGTGCTTCTGAATTTGGGCTGCATTATTGGGACAGCTTTCAGCCACACTGTTAGGAGTTGGATCTTTTTCTGTTACTAAAAAACACCGTGACTTCTCATGCGTGCGTGTCTGTGAGATTTGGTTCTGTTCTGCTCTTTTGCAGGCAGTGTGTGAAGAAGCAGTGAGGACTGGGCCTCCAGCCGGTCTTTTTCTAGATGCCGTTGTTTTTGGAGGAGAAGACTTCCGAGCCAGCATAGGTGTCAAAGACACACCTCTCTCCCTCTGTCTATTCCTCTTCTTTCCTTCTCCCCCTCACTCTCAGTATATGTGTGGATATTTTTTCTATGCCTCTTCACAAATGCACATTTACATGACAATGTATATTTGTCAACCCTGACAATGGTGTCTCAACTCAGTGGGCAGCCCTTCCTGATAATTCAGGGTTCCTCCCAGCTCTCCTGCTTCCACAGCTCACAGTAGAACTTCTGCTCATTTATAAGATGACTAAAAAGCCTGTTGCAGCCTCAGACAGAGCAAGATCCGGCGTTTGCTTGTTTCGTGATAAATATATCATGTGGACGCCCTCTCTGTTGCTTCATTATTTTTTCATGTCAGTCTGAGTGCTGTCTGGGCCTCTAACCGAATTTAAGGCAATTTCACATTTGCTCGAGTCATTTGCTACCTTAAATGTTGGGTGTGAATATTTAAAGTAGGGCTTAAACGATATCTCACACCTTTTCTTTACGTGAAATATTTATTGGGAGCGTGAACTTGTAACTTACATCTTCACTCATCTTCCCCATCCCTGCGACACTGTGCCCTGCTCTGGACTCTGTGCAAGTAGAGACTGTGGGTACACCTTGAAAAGAGGCAGAAACCACAAAGCTTTTGCAGAACCCCCATCCTAGGGACCTGAGCAATGCCTGGTGTGGATAGAAACGGAGACACCCTCCCCGGGTGAAAGGCAGCAATTTATTTTAGTATTGGTCTTCCCAGGAGATTGTAGCGTAGCCCCTCAGTGTACACTTTCCACCTCTCTCAAAAGCAGTGCCCGTTTCTCCAGGGTTCCTCTCCAAGCCCGAAGCTGCAGCATTTGGCTCAGGCCCTGTCTGGACCAGGCAGCTCAGCCAGAGAACAGGGAGCTCCCTGTTCCTTGAGGGGTTAACCCCTTCCTCGCACCTCACACTTGGTTGCCTTTTGTGGTGCTGTGTCTGCACGGACCACTTTCTAACACAGGGACAGGAAGGAACAGATCTGCCCAGCGTCCTTTGTCACCTCTGTGCCATTTGTGATTCTATCTCCTGAAAGGAAGAGAGGTTTTTTTTAATACACCTCCAAGAAATTATCCTGGAAGAGATAAAGGGACAGCTCTGAGGTTTCTTTAACTGCCCCACACGGCCCACTCTGCGCTTATGTGGAGTCACCAATTTGCTGGGAAGCAATCCCAGGAAGGCCTAGGTGTCTTTACAAACTGTATTCTTAGAAGAAATATATGGGTTCGGTTTCCAAAGTGAACCTCTCCTTTTTGTGTCAACACCCCTTTTGTAGGCGCAACAAGTAGTAAAGGAAGCCAAGACATTCTCTACGCCCGGCAAAAGATTGTGGTGGTAGCAAAGGCCTTCGGCCTGCAGGCTGTCGACCTGGTGTACATCGACTTTCGGGACGAAGAGGGGCTTCTCAGGCAGTCGAGAGAAGGCGCCGCCATGGGATTCACCGGTAGGATTCTCCCCGCTCTCTCAGAAAGCAGTGTCTAGTCAGCGAACACTCCAGAAAAATAGAAACTAACCAGAAATGGCTGTTTCTGCTGTCGCAGGTGCCTATAGTCTCATCGCACTTTTTAAAACACGAAAAAGCCACCCAGAGCAAGAACCTGCCAAACAAACAAAACAGTCTTTGTCTCTGCCAAGCCAGAAACGAATCCCATATTTCATTTTCTCTTTGCGACGGTTTATCTTTTTTTTCTTGCCCTCTTACATACTTTGTGGCAGCTTTTGCTGACCCAGAGGAAGGGAAGAGGCTGCTTTGGAGGTGTTTTGAGTGAATTGCCATAAAAACTTGGGTTTGAAGAAATGGGGAGAAGAAAAATTTTCTAAAATACTCAAATTACCCATTTATTCCCCCCCTGAAAAATTGGCGATTTCGTCTTTGCTTTATTTTTTCCCTGATCACTAGTTTTTTATTCTGCAGGCAATCCAAGCCCCTCCTTCCTCCCCCACCTCCCAGGAAGCGTCTGTGCACCTGGCGACACCTGAGGGCATGGGCTGGCACTGAGAGCAGCCGGGTCCTTGCAATCCGGTCCTGGGGTGCAGGTGGATATCTGTTGATTGGTGTGCCCGATCAGTCATCTCCCTAGGAGCCTGGGGGGGGCAACTGAAAATTGTGTTTTTGCAACAGAAATCTATTTTTTTAAAAACTACAATAGTATCCTGTACACAAGCACGCGGCGGCAGCAGCGCATGCGTACACACACGTGCGGGCAGCCGAGAAAGCATCTCTTCCTTGTTCTGCTGCTGCCAGTGCCAAGAATATCATTATCCGGAACGTACCAGAGAAGAAGGGAACGAGACAGGCAGCCCTGCTCTCCCTCTTGTGCATGTGTTGAGACCGCCCAGCTAGGGAGTACTGAAAGACTCATTTCCTGAAGTCCCCCTCAGTGTAAAAGATAGCAGAGTGGACGGTGACATCAGAGAAATAAAAAGGAGAGACGTGAGAAACGACGTTAGTCTTGTGCTGGGACTCCATAAAGCATCAAGTTTTGCTTTTGTGTTTTTAACAGAGCAGAAAGAATCCAAAGGAGATTCCCCCAAATGTGTAAGGAAACAAATAAGTAAATAAATGAGATCTTCTCTAGAGAAGCCTTTTTCACTCATCTGAACTCCCTGCACTTGGCAGTGACTGGACAGGATGGGGTCCCCTATGCCCTTTCTCTGGGTCCCCCTGGCTCCTGTTCCCTGTTATACCTGCCTCCTTCCAGCCACCAGTTAGGAGGAGGCCCACGCTGAAAAGTCAGAGAAAAACTCCATGAAATCTATCTAATAGACCCTGATATTGTTGGTCTAAAATGTGTGGCGCCGGCTGCCAAGCAGCCAGATGTTGCTCTAAAATGGGCACTAATTCAGTCAAAAGTGGAAAACACCTAATGATGCTGGCTTCTGTCACCATCGCTCAGCAGAACCCGGCGTCCTCGGCTTCCTCGGGGAAAGCGTTTGCTCCAGAACTTCTCAGGGAGTTAGAGTTTCTCCAAGATACAGGACTGAACGAAAGGGGCTCCCTAATTCAATCACAGAAGACAAGTTATTTCAAATCAGATTTAAATTTCTAGATTGTGCCCAGCTCAGCATGGGGAGCTTATGGTCTTGGCACCATTGTCTCTCAACAACAGGGAGCATTAAGTCACAAAAAATGGAAGCGGGGGAGGGGGCAACGGGCGGCATCGAGGGTACAGTACCCGTTGGATGTTCGAGTCAGCAAAGGGGGGAGCTACACTCTCATAGCCACTTTGCAATCTTCCAAAAGAAGGTCTTTGTTGCGCCCTTTGTGTAGTTACAATACCAATTAAAGGTAATTAGTCAGATGACAAGATAGGAGATTATTTGCAGTATTTTTTTAAATAAATGCTTTAATGAGGATTGTAGACCACACATGATCTGTTTGTCCTAATTACTTGCCATTTCCTGGCCGTACCTTGGGCTATGAACAAGAAGGGAAGAAAAAAAGGATGGAGAGGAAGGGAGGAAGGGAAGAGAGAGGGAAGGGGGGAGAAATGGAGGGAGAGAGGGAGCGTCAGTGAGGAGAAAGGCACACCCCATCAGAAGCAGGTGGTTGAAGGTTTAAAATCTGATGAAATTATGTTGTCCATAACGCCGGTGTGGAGACTCAGTCTGTGCTACCGGAATGTTCTGTACTTTTAAAAATCCAATATATTTTTAAACAGTTGCAGTTTTTTCGAGTTAGCCAGGCATCAAATCGTGGCTTGTAGTTTCTGTTCCGCAGTCATTGTTTCACACACCACGATCCATGCAGATTGATTTTAAATCAATGCATTGGCTGTAGGAACGGCTATTAACTTTAGGAATTATTTTTATAAAAAGAGACCAAAATAAATCTTGGAAGAAAGCTTTAACAGCTGACTTAGTCATCACCGTTTCTTCAGGGCTCCATGCTGAGAAGGATTATAAATGTGAAGCCCTATAGGTTTTCTTCTTTTTTGCAGTCTTTTGTAGAAGACAAAAATGACACCATCATACAGTTACCTAAAAGACTTGACAGGTATTGATTTAAAGCACGTATATCAAGTGGTACTGTAAAAAGGATTTCGTGGTCATAAATTTTAATGTCTTCCAATTTTGCACCCTCTCCATAACTTGTCAATAACAACTCTTCTGTATAAAATATTTGCTCCACTCCCACATGGCAATAAGGTCTGGTGTTCAGTTACTGAGATGTATAAAATGTGACAAAAGATAACTTCACGTATGGATGTTCAGAAATTTCCAAAACCCAACACAGACCTTAGAATCAGCCTCATTACCAAAAAAGGGATACAGGAAAGCCATCCATTGGTTCAGAGTATTTTAAATTGTTTAAATTGTTTAAATTGTCCTCAAATGATAATGTCCACATCAAGAAGTTCCCGTGAAATCGGACTTTTTTCACAGCGGTGTAAATTATGTATATAAATTAGAAAATTCAGAACTAACAATTAGGAGAAAATGACACCAGAACTGACATCCTTTATTAATAATATTGTAACAACTATTAGATTACTTAAATATCCTCTCAATATCTACTATCCGAAAAGTTTTTATTTGTCATCTCTAATGTTATTTGTTCCCAGACATGATTCTCCAAATAATTTGAAGCATCCTTTATTTGTATAGGTTTTTAATGTATGCTGATAAGAAAATGCAATATCGATGTGAATGTGTTTTCCTCACACCACTGTAAAGGAAAAGTATTGTTATATTATCCACTTAAACCTTTTCATACTAAAAACATTTTTTTAGAAGCAATGTTCTTTTTTCTATTTGATAGACTAATAATGACAGCAATGGGAACTGACATTTTATAAAACATCAGGATATTCTTTGTACAGGCTAAATGTTAACACAACTATTTGAAAAGCAAATTGATATACCAACAAATACATTTAGTTGAGTAAATTTTCATTAAGTGTACATTCATTTTTTAAAGAACCAAGTATGTCCATAATTTTATCATGTAATAAAATATAATTTCATCATGATCATAACATTAAATCATGTTGCAGTTTGTTAATGGCCTGATTAGATTCTGTTCTTCCCTGGTTAATTTTTTTTTTATGACCGTATGATTCTTAAAATCCTGTGACTCTCTTATCTTTATATAATGTTTTAGTTTAAGACTTCTGAGCTCTAAAAGGAGATAGAAAGCTTTGTTAAAACTATTACTAGACAGTGGAGATTTCTTCTGGCTTATCTAGGTATATTTCTAAGGAGGAAATATGCAGTCTTCATTCTATCAGAAAAAAGGAAAAATTTGGTTATGTTTGTGGGCAGAAAAACTGTCTGTAATTTATTTAAACATTTTAAAATGCAATAATCCAGAGACCACAATGTTCAAATCTGCCTTCTACACTGAAGACAGTTTTTTCATTGAAATCCATTTTTTAATAGTGGTTAGAAAATGACACATGATATTCATCTAAAAAAGACAGAAAATTAAATCTATTAATGTAAAGTATGATGTGATATTAATACAGTTGTAATGTCTGCTGTTGTAAGCATAATGAAAACCACAGACCACTTCTAAAAGAAATCATGGACAATGGGATAATAGTCCAAAATAAGTAAAGGACAACTCCTTCTAAAATTTGAATTAACGTATCATTTTTTTCCTGCTTTAACACAAGATAATCACTCTAATTTACAGACATTATCCTTTAAAGTTCCAGCCAAAGCACTTATTCAGGAGCTGCCTGTTTCGTCCACCTGTAACTAAAAATGAGGGATTATCTGCTCGAAGGTGGCATTTCTATAGGATCGGAGACACAATTACTCCCATTGTTGTATTTGTTCTTATGTGGCATTCTGGAAAAGCCTGCCCGATTGTGGTTTTTTTTTTTTCTTTTTAAAACAGTTCTAAAATAATTAGTTATTTTATATACAGTCTGTGAGGCACTCAGGAGCCTGGTGGGGCTGAGACATTTTGTTTGAACATCTGTCTGTTGTTTTGTTTCCGGTGTTATTAATCTAGGTAAGCAGGTGATCCACCCAAACCAAATTGCAGTGGTCCAGGCCCAGTTTACTCCTTCCCCTGAAAAAATTAAGTGGGCTGAAGAACTGATCTCTGCCTTCAAAGAACATCAACACTTAGGAAAGGTAAATGTTTTGTTAATGCCTTGGGTCAAAGTTGGTGTTTAAAAGAACTGCCGGAAGAATGGGAAAAAATATTGTTTGAATGGTTTTTAAAAACTCATTGTTTGGGGTGTAGGGGTGGTAGGGTTGGGTTGGGGGCGTGGGGACTCACATTGACCAGTGAGAAATTCGCTTCAGGTCAAGGTGCCCTTCCGCCTTTCCTAAGTATTTTACTAACTGCTTCCCAAGGACCATTTTAGTCTTTTCATAAACTATCTTGGCAGCCTTGGAGAAAATCAAAGAAGTCTGTTTAGTTCCATAGACTGATGAAAATAAGATTCGTATGAAAATAATTTTAGTTCAAAGCGAGAGCAAGTAGTAAAGAAATAAACACAGTTTGATCAAATGGTTCTTGTTGCGAGACGAAATAAATTTGAAGTTATTTTAATTTGGGGCGGGGGGAGTACAGGCGTCTCCTCCCGTTTTAGTCGTGTCAGAGTGGGAGGTTGTATATGTGTTTGCCCATATCTGGACCTGAGATTTGGATAGAATAGAAAGCAAATTAACACACTGGAGTTGTTCCTAATTTAGTGCATCATTGAGTCCCGCGCTTCCTGCTCTGTGGGTTTCTGCTATGTAAATATTGCAGCAGCGATCTGCAATCTGTCTCCACTTTGTGCCAGTAACACTTAAATTAGGTGTCGCCTGAAGGAAGATTTTATGCTAGTTGCAGCATTGTCAGCTAATTATCTTAAAGGTTATTTGCAATAATACCGTTTGCCTCTTTTTAAGGGACTGGGGGAAAGTTGCATTTATGAATCTATCCTGAAGGTAATATCTCAACTCGGCCTCGTTACTTCCATAAGGAATGAAGTTTCGATACCTCCAGTGCAAAATTACTTAGGGGAGAAAGGAGGTCAGAGGTTCTAAATGTTAAACAAACCCCCCTGCAAAAAAAAAGGGTGGGGAGGAGAAAGAGTAAAACTGGTCTTCAGAGGTGGATCGGTGGCATTGATGTGAACTTGTCACACTTTCACTGACAGTAAAAATCACTTGAAAACCCCAGGATTTTGCAAAAGTGGCTAACAGTATGAGAGCAGTCCCTCCCATGCTTCTTCTCTAGACACCTGCCTTTGACCACAACCCACGCCCGGCTCACCCTCCACACACCAGTCTCACCTTTACACAAACCTGCACTTAGAATCAAAACGCAGAGTATGTGACATTGGTGATGTGCCCTTGGGACTGGCACCCGCTTCAGGATAAATAGCATCCTTTCCCATCAGACCAGTGGAGGCCACTGGCAAAACAGTGCATGTCACAGAAAAATAGTTTTGCGTTGACCTCGTGTTTTATATCCATTTCTATATCTTGACCTAGAAATCCCGATCCTCCATGAATCAACACTGCCATTTACCTGCAGAGAAAAGCCCTGTACTTTGTCATCCATCCTTGCCAATAACTTCACCTACACCCTCTCTTGCCTATGCACACACTCACAAAGTGTTCTACGCCTCCCTGTGCACCTTCTGCCTGCTGAGGTTGTGTGTGATAAATGCGTCCGACTCAAATCATAAACTGAGGCAGACCAGGGCTATCCGCAGGCACTGTCCTCCTCTGTCCCTTCGACTGCATTTCATGTCAGATACGTGCCAGGCTGCCACTGGGCACTGGAGACAGCTCGGGGAAGTGGGAGAGGTCACCCTGAATTTGAGTTGCCGGTAGATGGAATTCAAACCAGAAACACACTCTTGGATTGGCTTTTAAGTTCTTGAATGAGAAAAACAATACTTCCCCATTCTATCTTGAAAATGCTCTTTCCAGGGGAAATTGTCCCAAGGCGTCCCTGAATTTTGATGGTGGCAACTTCAGTGTTAAGTTCTGACCTGTTGTGTTTTTTTGTTGTTGTTTTTCTTTAATAAGAAATGGCCTCTTGTTTGGCGTAAGCTTCCACACCACTGTAGCAGGGCAGCTTTTCTTAACAGAGTCACAGAAATTAGAGCGGAAGGGACATGAACTATTAGGTCATTTCTTCCCTGCCCTGTTGCTGGAGGTTTGTTTCCTCCAGCACATTCTCCCGGTGCTTTGTCCAGCAAGGTTTAAATGATTCAAGTAATGGGGCTTCCAGTGGGGACATATGGTTATTTTATCCAGTTCACATGTGCCTTGCACTTTGCCTATAAATTGACTGGCCGCAAAAATTGGGTCTGCAGGTAGGTGACTCTGGGTTTTGAGGGGTCTTGGGGTTTAAATAATGTGGGTTCTGTTTGTAAAGATTTAGTAGAAATAGGTTGCTCAGTAGTATAAAATATTGCTTCCAACAAACATTGAATCTGTTTTATTTCAAATGTGAGTCACTGATGAAAACAAACGTCAGATATTTTGTCCACCGTATAGGTGGCTCTCAAAGATGGGAAGTGGATGGTTTGTGTCCTGGGGAGACACTGGTAAATTTCTAAAAGACCTTCCCCCCACCCCGATGAAAATTTCATTCAAGTAATGCCTTTAAGTAGAAATGACCCAAAAAGACAAATGTATGTATCTCTGTTTTTCTTCCTGCTCCCATCTTAAATGATAGCCTGTCTTAAGACCAGAGACACAGCTGAGGTTCACGGTTGGTGCTCAGAGTCTGTTCTGCAGCATTACTGTGCTCACTATGTCGTTGCTATGATTGTTGTTGAAGAATAAAAGCCCTACTTTTTCTTCCTGTCTCCTCCAAATAACGAAATTCATGGGAATACTTGGATCATGTGCAAGTAAATTATTGGGGTTCCGACTTTGTCATCACAGGAATTTTTTGGCCCTATTTTAATTATAAATTCTAAGGAAATTGAGGTTCATTTAATAGCAGCTAAAAAATACTTATATTAAAAAAATGATCTGCTCATATAATCTGTCACTGTTTGGCAGGTTGATATGTGTGATTCTTTATTTCAGGAAACTAAAAATATTTTCAGGCTTAAGAATTTGGCCTGGCACAGAAGTCCCCACTAATAAGAATTAGGTGTATAAATTGGCCTTGCAGCCTCTAGGTGATCTGCTCTTATTAAAATCTGTTGGGAAAAGTTTAAACATTCCACGTACTCTATGTTCCTATTTTCATCCCCGTAAGTTAAAATCCTTCTACATAAGCTGACATCCGTATGAGGTATATATCTGCAATATTAATCATACTTGATTATTTCTTCCATCCTCTCAGAAAAATATTTATTGGGATACAACCTACAGGGCATTAATTATTTTAGCTTTGAATTATTTGGTAAAATACTTTAGCCAGGAGAAATCACTTCTGTGTGGTTTTAAATTAAAAGGATTTCCTTAAAAGTTAATTTTCTTTTCGATACTATTTTTCATAATGGTGACTCCAATAATATTAGAAAATTCTCCATTCAGAACTGAATTTACTATTGTTCATTTTTAAAATATGGTTTTAACAGTTCTGTTTTATCAAATAAAAATTGTATGTAGCATGAAAATTGGACAATGAAATGAAAACACCTCAAGTAAATAATTAGTTAATATTAGTTGATATCAACGAAATTTGTAATTTCTACAAGTACATAAAACATAAAATCACAAAATATAAAGATTCACATATCTCTGATAATACATATTTCTCATGTCTATATTATGAACACAATGCTAAGTTATTTCTCTTTCTGTTACTTCTTGGACAAAAATGACTAGCAACGGAAGTAGCTGCTCTTTTAAAATGCTCAATAATCCCAGGAATCTTAAGATAAGAATTCGCCATTTCTTTCCAAATCATGCTATAATGACTTATATTTTTTCTGATTCTGCCAGAAAAAATCTAGAATAGCACAGTGTATTACATACTATAGATTTTTAAAGGTGCTTTGCTAGAATGGCCATATTTCTGCAGTGTCTGACTAGGGTTTGCTTAAATCAGCTTCCCAGCTCCCTGTCTGATTCATAGCACTGCTGTATTTTATTTGGTTCTGGAAGGATTTCACTTCACTTTTTCACAATTTTCCCTTCAGTTACCACTTCACAAACTAGCTAAAAACCAAGATGAGGAAATGTCCATCTTTGAAATCTAGATTCAATTCGCAGTTACAAAGGTCAGACCAAGGTCACTACCTGACATAACTGTAAACATCACACACCTGAAACATTCTGATTTCACTCATGAGAGAGCAGTCATGCAAATTCTTAAGTTTACATCAGCAAGCAAATTCTCTACTGTAAAATAAATTCGGAAGTCGTATCTTAATAAGAAAAAAAAATGGTTTTTCCCCCTCCCATGTCCTTTCATCTAAAAAATGACAAAGAATGATACCCACTTCCCCACCCCCACCCCAAAGAGTAAAAGCAAATTATTTTCATAGGTATCTGATTGCAGCTCACACACCTTTCATTTGTGTTTCCAAATGCGGGCTTTACAAAAGAAATACTGTTTGGTCCAGATGGCCTTCTAGAAGGCTCCCTGAGAGAACTCAAAAGTCTCTGTAGCCAAAAAATATTGTTTCCGCTTATTCAAGTGCCAGAAATCCCACTGTCACTCTTTCACGCAGATCAAATAAACCATCGAAAGATTTGGTTGTTGTCTTTGTCAACTGAAAGGGTTGATTCCGCTAATAGACAACACTGTAACCACCCACCCCCGTGCACCCCACCACCCACAGCCTCCCCCCTTTATTAGTAAGCAGGAATATGAAAATCAGAACTGGGCGATTCCGAGGGGAAATGAAAGAAAGAACTAAGTCTTACTTTTGAGAGTCTTAATCATGCCGCTTCCCTTTCATTTCCTTGTTCATTTAATATTTTTAGAACCTGGCCATCATTTTAACTTGAACAAATCAAAGTCTTAGAAAAGCTGAGTCGGTCCATGTCACCTTCGGGTTCACTTGATTAACCACAAGTTGCAGAGGTTTAAATCCTTAAGGCAAGGCATTGGTTGTACACCATTTCAGAGTTTTAATGGCAAGTGACCGACTCACTACTGGAAAATCAGATAAAATGTATGTAGATTAAACATGGTAACTTTTAAAGCTGTTTGCTCTGTCCTTAATTTACAACACAGTTGTATGTGGATTTTCACCAAAATATTTTTATTCTGGCTTATATTTAATTTGGGCGTCTCCGTTTTCTATTTTTAAAAGTCTCAATGCTTTTAGCTGGCTAAAATCTCCAGGGTCTTCTAATCAAATCCCTTCAGTTTACAGTTGAAAGACCCAACAAGAGTTTGGAAGGTGCCTGAGTTCGCTCACTGCCTTCTGAGGTCACTTTAAGTGAGGTTAGAGATTCTAGCATCATTCAGCGTTTGCCTGGTGAATAGATAGGAAGCTAGTCAGCATAAATGTGGGGGCGATTGGGTCACACACACCCTTGCTGCGCTCTAAAACTAGATAGAGCCTTGAGAGTGTTCGGTCCCAACGAGATATGAATTGGCTCGTCAGATCGCTATCATTTTCCTAGCCAGGCCCTTTGTCTTGTGTACAAGCAGAAAGCGATGAGGACAGAGAGGGCACAGAGAACCACCTTGCCGGGGTCATTCCCCACCTCGCCCCTCCTTCTCTAGTCTGTCTTGCTCTTGTCTTGTCCAGAAAGACTCCTGGCGCTGGTCCCTGCAGGCCCCATTCTGTGTGGTCGTCACCCCTAGGTCGATGGGAAATCTCAGAGCAGGACTTGGGCCAAAGCCGGCCCGGCTCGGGTTCATCCCACTCTGTGGACAGAGCCCCAAGGCCTCACTTCCGTTACACCAGTGGCCTTGCACCAGGGCCACGAAGGTAGTTCAAGCCCACGGGCTTTCCCCGGTCCCCTTCCAGCGTTTCTCCACCTTGATTGTGTGGGTCTCTGTGTTTCTATGTGTGTCTCCCTGTTTCTCCCTCTTTCGCTTTTCCACGGGTTCCTTCGCTGTCCTCTTTGTCACCAAATCATCTCCACCCTCTGCCCTCCTCTCCCTCTCCTTTAGCTGATTATAATGAAGTGCAGTGTGTTCTTTTAATGTTTTTTTGTTTCATTTCTTTTAACGTTTTATAATTCTCTTATAGTAAAAGACGGTAGATGCAATTCTTATTTTATTAAAAAATGTAATGGGCATTTCTGTAAATTCCCTACTTTTTCTACTTTAGGTCAGTGAAGTGGAAAAGAAGTGGTGTGGGGGGCAGATTTCTCACCACCACCCTGAAGAGTAAAGAATCTTCCCCACTGTATTTCATATTTCCCTGCAGCATCCTGGACAGAAATAGGTGCAGGACATACATTTAGTAAATGCTATTTAGCTAACTGGCTTCCAGATTTCTAGTAACGAACTATAGAAATGATCCCTGTAAGTATAGTCTTGGCTTCCAGATTTCTGACAGTGCAAAAAGAAATTATTCCATAGACTATATATATACATGAAGCTAACCTTTTTCCCTTCTAAAAAACTGCAAGAAAAATTTTACCAATTATTTCATCAGTTGTTGTTCACCTATATTTTGGTAAATCTCCTAAGTTTATGGTGCCTTCTAGTTAATGTTGTTCATTTAGACCTGTTTTCCAAAGGAAGAATAAGCATGCAGAATATGAAATAGAAGTCATTACTGGACTTAGCTGAAGACTGCTACCAAATGGTCTTCAGTTTCTGCTTTCCTCTAGGCAATACCAACTTAAATTTGACAGAGAGTATTCTAGATTAAATGAAAATATTTTCACTCTTATCTCAGTGTTAAAAATTAAAAAATATCTTAAAACAAGATTTCTAGTTTCAAGAAAAATCTCAGAGGGAGGTGATCGTTACTGACCTCTAGAATCACTGCAGATCAATAATTACACCTTTAACCATGGGTAAATTTTATGGTTTGCAAATTATACCTCAATGAAGGTATTTTTAAAAATAGAAAATTAAGCACATGTCTAATTTGCTAGCAAATATGGAAACTCCTTTAGGTTACCATACACTTATAAATCCAATTGTTTAACCTTGCAGGGGTCCTTCCACGTAGCCAACTTGACCTGATTTTTCCAGATTTCCTTCTCAAAAGACATGCACTTGTCTATTGCTGTCTGATCATTCTGCCAGAATAGTCTTTAGGATCAGTCTGGCTCTCTACATTTGTGGACTCTTTTAAAACTCGGAGACACTTTGGTGTCTCATCCACTGAAGTAAGGATGACTGGCTCGCACCTGGGCTCGTGGATGAGGCGGGACGGTGGTGAATGAGGTCATGCGCCCCACTTCCACCTCCGCTCTCCTTGCCGCGCCTCACCCCCCTCCTTCCCTGCCAAGCCCATCTTCCAAACCGTCTGCTCGGCTTCTGTTCCCCCAGTAACGCCTCGAGTTAATCTTGCCCATGTGCAAACCATGCATGTTTCTACTTCTGTGTAATGCTAAAGCTAAAATGACCCCATGCTTCCTTTTTATTTATTTTTATTTTTTTAAAGATTTATTTATTTATACATACAAGCTGGGGAATAGGCCAGAGGCATGGGGCAGCGAGAGGGTGCACCAGAGACAGAGCGGGGAGCAGAACAGGCAGATCAGAAACACACTGCTGAGGGGAGCAGCGGGCGAGGCAGGAGAGGTCTGCCGCGCCATGTGGGATTCTCCCCGGCCGGGCGTCGAACTCTCATCGCCGCTGCCGACAGCTCCACAGTGCAGCGCTCAACCGCTGCACCACCAGGGAGGCCCCTCCTTTTTATTTTTTTATAACTTTTTTTTAAGACTTATTTTTATTTATTTATGCATACAAGAACTGGGGTGCAGGCCAGAGGTACAGGGGGTGAGAGGATTCACCAGAGACAGAGTGGGGAGCAGAACAGGCGGATCTATGGAAATACGCTGCTAAGGGGAGCAGCGGGAGAGACAGGAGAGGTCTGCCGCGCCATGTGGGTCAGCTCTCTGGCCAGGGATCGAACTCAGGCCTCAGTGGCTGGCAGCGGCTTGATAACACTTAGACTTCCAGGGAAGCCCCCTCCCGCTTCCTTTTTAAAAAGCAAAATGTTAATGATGTCACTTTTCACCCGCTCCTTGCATATTCCAAGGAATTGCCCCTTATTTACAAACACATCAGGCCCTGTGCCTTTGCTCCGGCTCTCCCCTGTCCTGCTCCCTGTCTGCAGAAAGCCCTGTCCATTCTCTCTGTGTCCTCCTGCCCGTATCAGCAAGGGCCCCGATTTGGGTCGCCCGCATTAGATGAGTGTCTCCTGCAGCTGTGAGTTTTCAATGTATTTGTCCTCAAATCCTGATGCCCTGTCAGGGGTGCCATACCCCCCTCCCCGCTGCATCCACTTTCCTAAAGGGCCGGTGGGATCTGCGGCTTAGGCCAGCTCAGATGCCTCTTGCGCTTCTCGTGGCGTATTCAGCGTCCAGGGCTCGCCCTCAGAGCCCAGAAGCTGCTCTGAAGTCACAAAACCCGCTGTGATTCCACTATCCTGCTGCTCCCTGGGCCTTCCTGTGACCGGTGAAGTCGTCTTTGCTAACGATTGAGCGGCAGTAACAGCTCCGTGGCCATCAGCATCTTGGGGGTGCAGTGACAGTTGGTGGAGGGACAGCCTTGAGAACAGAGTAGCGACGGTCTCGACAGGGACACAGTTACAGCAGTGTGACCACAGTGGTGGCAGCAGCTGCTGTGTCCAAGAGCCTGTTAGGTGACAGGCCGCAGTGCCCCCTATTTTGTTGGATCCTCTCGAGGACTCTGACAGGGAGGTATTATTGTCCCCATTTTAGAAATGAGGAAACTGAGGCTTGGGACGTTCACCTTATTGGCTGTGGCTCACACACAACTAAGAAAAGGCAGAGCCTGGACTCAAGTTCAGGTGTAGCTGATCCCAGAACCCTGACTTCTGTACTAGGGCACCTGAAATGGGAGGACCCAGAGAAGTGAGCCCTTCCGGGCTCTCAGTGTGTGTGTTTCAGTTCAGCCACAGGGTACTGGGCATCTCTGGGCAGCAGCCTGTTTCTGTCCAGGGATGGGGAGCTGCAAAGGGACCTCTTGGATGACCCAGGGTACTCGAAGGCCAGCCCTGACCTGAGGTACGGGTGCCCACCGTTGGGTTCTCCGTTGGTGGCTTGTGCTCTTTCTGAAAGCCAGAGAGCTATAGGGGGGAGGGTGGGAGAGGTAAGGAGGGAGCTTCTCCAGGCTTGTCCGCCTGTCAGAACTCATCCCATGCCGGACCCCCATACACTCACCCTTGGAAGCCAGGTTTGGAGGCAGGGGCCAAAGGGGCCCCCCAAGAATTGGACAGGCCTGTTTGTTGCTGCATTCTTCAGGCAGGTGGGAAACCAACCCCCTTCAGACAGTCCAACTGTTACCTTCTCATGAATCATTTAAAGGGTGTCCCCATCAAAGGCCATGGAATGTCATCTGTCGGAACTTCAGAGCTGATAGTAACGCAGATGAGTCCAATGTGAATTCACCCACATTAAGTGGCTTCTGTTGAACTTTTAGGTATTTCACGTAGAGAGACATTAGCATCTGTAAATTATCTGGCCATAGGATGGATGGCTATTGAATTTTAATTCAAAATATTAACATACCTATCAAATGATTAGCCCAGTTGAAAGTGCTAAGAAAAGATGTTTTCCATTTCCAAAGGCTTCATTCAATAATATTCTTTTACTATCTTAATGACAGTTTTTAAAGGTGTTTTTCCCTAAAGGAATTGTATTGATACACTCAGAAGCATATAGAAGAATCACATGTCAGCTCCCTTAATCCTTCTGATAAATGCTTTTCTTTAGGATTTCAGCTGTCATTCACATATTTATTATTGAATATTTTTCTCACTGTAAATATCCTTCCATGTTTCTGTTGTTACAATTATAGAGCTCTTGAGTGGGAATGCAGGATTGAAGTGTGCCGTATGTGAGTTGTTTCCATAATCAATCATTAACATTACCTTACCTAGATAACATTATTTTTTTTCAGTTTCATCCTAAGTAATAATAGTTCTAAAACAATAAATATGTGAGTTATTTAATAACTCACATCCACATCTAAATAAAAGTTTATAGAATGTATAAGATAAACATATATTCTATAATTTTATATACAAAATTTTTTCTGGGGCGTCCCTGGTTGTGCAAGGGGATAAGTCTCAGAACTATGAAGCTATCACTGCCACTGCAGCACGAGTTCGATCCTTAACCAGGGAGCTTTCCATATGGCGCAGCGGATGTCTCCTGTCACCCCGCTGCTCCCCTCAGCACTTCAGTAGATCTGCCTGTTCTGCTCCCCACTGTCTCTGATGAATCCTCTCGCTGCCCCCCACCCCACCTCTGGCCTAGCTCTTGTATGCATAAATAAATTAATCTTTTTTAAAAAAAAATTTTAATCTTCCCAGGTACTTCAGTTACCCGTCTCACTTTGGGGTACACCAACTAGTGGGAAGAGCTAGAGACTTGAGGTGAAAAGCCTTAGGTTCTAGTCCTGTCCTTTTCATAAGTCCCTTTAACAAATGAACTAATATTGAACCACAGTTTTTGCATCTGTAAAACAGAAATAAGCATGCCTTTCCTACCGCGGTGAGAAAATATCTTGTAAAAGTTCTGCCAAATGAAACGTCTTTTTTGATAAGGGGTCTGCCTGGTAAGATTTCTCCCCTCCAGTTTTTAGCTTGGAAATGAAGATGGCCGCAGTGCAGGGCGCAGGCTGCAGAAGGTGAGGGAAGGCACTTATCCTCCAGGAGAAATGAAAGTCCATGGGCCTCCCCGGTGGCGCAGCGGTTGAGCACTGAGCTGTGGAGCTGTCGACAGCGCGCGATGCGAGTTCGACACCCGGCCGGGGAGAATCCCACATGGTGGGGCAGACCTCTCCTGACTCGCCCGCTGCTCCCCTCAGCAGTGTATTTCTGATCTGCCTGTTCTGCTCCCCACTCTGTCTCTGGTGAGCCCTCTCACTGCCCCACACCTCTGGCCTGTACCCCAGCTTGTATGTATAAATAAATAAATCTTAAAAAAAAAAAAAAAAAGAAATGAAAGTCCTTCCCCACCCTCCCACCCTGACTCTACTCAAAACTCAGAAATCAAACAAGGCCGATTTGTTCCCATTTCGTGGATGCTGGGACACGCCCTGGCCAGAGGAGACATCCTCAGAACACAGGACAGGAAGCAGGCCCTCAGCTCCTCCCCTGGGGGTCCAGGAAGTCTTGGTTGTCTGGGGCCTGCAGCGAGGAGGCAGGGATTTCAGTGGGTTCCAGCCCAGCTTTGTCAAGGTACATGTTAGTGTTTTGTCCTTAGAAAAGTCTAGCAGCTGATGAGTAGAACCAGTGTTTTTCTATGCTGCCTCTTTCACGTTGCTTTCAGTCCCATTAGGCTCTGTGTCCTCAGCCCCAGAAAACCCCCTTCATCCATAGACAGATCATGGTTAGCTCTGCCATCACGTACTGTGGGCCTTTTATTTTTTGCATGCAAGCTGGGGCGTAGGCCAGAGGTGTGGGGCGGTGAGAGGGTTCACCAGACAGAATGGGGAGCAGAACAGGCAGATCCACTGAAATACACTGCTGAGGGGAGCAGCGGGCGAGGCAGGAGAGGTCTGCCGCGCCATGTGGGAAGCTCCCCGGCCAGACAGGGAACTCGTGCCGCAGCTGCCAACAGCCACTGACAGCTCCACAGCGTGCTGCGCCACCAGGGAAGCCCCATGGGCCTTCCTTTTGCTTGCCCTCTTGCAGAGCAGAGTCTGAAGTGCTGCTTCCTCTCGCCCCTCCCTCTCTCGAAGCACATCTAGCACCCCTGACCTCCTAAACCTGCCTTTGGACACCCGTCCCTGGCCAGCCCCCCTGGTTTCCATGACACCTCCTGGCCATGGCTCCTCAGTCCCTAAGCACCCCAAAATCACACTTTCCCCATCAAGTCATTGTATGAGTTAACCTGATAATCCTTTTTTTGCGGTCACTCCCCGTGTCCTTCTGGAAGCTTGGCAAGTGTTGACCAGCTAGCCAGGATTACCAGACCAGGGGAGGGTTGAGTGGCGCAGAAGGGAGCTTGGAAAGGAAGGAGAGGACAGTGTGACGGCTGGAAAGGCTTGTGGGAACTGGGGGTGACTGCATCTGCCCACATATGCTCTCCTGGGTCACCCAGCTCCGTCCCACAAGAGAGCGAGCTCTTCTCTCAGTCATGAGTGCTGGCTTCTGTGGATCAGAGATAGATGAGACTGACTCGGCCCAAGGGCCTCTGAGCAGTGAGGAAACCCAGTGTAAAGAGGAGGAGGAGGAATGTCACACCAGGCCCTGGGGGCTGCACTAGGTAGGGCTGCCCAAGGAATCCCCCAAGGGTAAGAAATGGGAAAGAAAGGATGAAGCCGTGCCCGCGAGAGTTCTCATGGGAGCACATGTCCCCCCATTCCGAGGAGCGTCAGGAGAGCTGACTGAGGAAGGAGGCGCCATCGCGGGAGGTCGCAGCTGGGCCGGGGAGATGTCAGCCAGTAGAGGACACCAACAAGATCTTGAAGAGGATTTTCATCATGGCTGGGACTGACAAAAAACTAGGACTTGGCTGGGAACCGTAGGGAGGGAAGCGATTCACGTGCTGGGCAGAAGACTGAGCCTCGCAGAGGAAAAGGGGGTCACCCTGAAGAAGGACTCTAACAACAGTGCTCAGATAACATCGCTCAGGCCGATAGAGGCCCCTCCCGAGGGAATCCCACCAGTGCCATCGTCGATGTGCCAGAGGGAACTCCCTCGATGCCCCACAAATTATTGTAAAAGCAAGTGAGTCGGGGGAGAGTTCGCCCAACCTGTGGCTTCTAGGAATTAACGTTTAGTACTCTAGAGAACATTCTCAAGGACCAAAAGCCAGAAGCAACATTGGCTGTTACTTCCCGGAGATGTGATTACTGTTATCATCCACCGCCATCACTGCCACTTGGGCCACCAAATTATAAGTCAGATTCTCCCCCAGGGTCTGATGAAGCTCGTGTTATCTCAACACCAGGCAACAACCATGGTGCTAGAAGCTACAGCCCAAGAGTCACTGTTTTCCTTCCTAAGCAGGTAACGCACCTGCTCAGGTGACTTTGCTCTTCCTTCCAGGAGGCTGGAGCCACCGACATGTGTGGATAAAGTGTGCTGCAGTGACTGGTGACTTAGCACCGATAACGCCGTACACACTTGTGGAGTAAGAGGCCCTTGCACGAGACAGGCGTGCGTACATCGCTGAGGTACCCAGCGTCACACCTGTGGTCAGGCCCAGCCGGACCTGGGCTGGTAAAAAGCGGCCATTTCAGACCTGCTCAGCTCTCCACTCCCGTCCCACCGACATCCTCTAATCCATGTTGCCTTTGTGCATTCCTTTTCTCCCCAGCCTCCTCTAGCAAACTGTAAGCTCCTGGAAGGCAAGTTATACCCATCTCAGTGCCGTCTAGTTGTTTCTACCCAGGGAAGCTGAAATACGTACATTCTTACCATGACAGTGCATTAGAATCATCAGAAGATTCCTGGGCAGTCCCCCAAGCCATCGGCATCAAACCATGGAGCGCTGGGCCCAGGAATCTGAATTTTATCCAGCTTGCATTCTCGCCCCCCTATGGTGACCCCCAAATGATGCTGATTCAGGCAGTCAGAGAACCCACTCAGAGATGACCTCAAGAGCTCAGCAGTGTCTGACCTTGCAGCACACGCTTTGCATGAGGGAGAGCCAGGTTTTATCCAGTCCTAACTTACGAACTCCAGGGCAATGTTTGAGTTCCTTATGCACTCTGCCTCAGTTTCCTCAGTTATAAAGTGGGGATGGAGACAAACTCATGGAAACGTAAAGTAGAATGGTAGCTGCGGGGGACTGGGGGGGGGGCATGGGAAGTAGCTGTCTGATGGGTACAGGACTGGTTCTGCATGGCCGGAAAGTTCCGGAGCTCTGTTGCACAGACGTGTGAATGATATCCCTGACACTGCTAAACTGTGCACTTAAACATGGCAATGATGGTCATTTTTAGGTTCTGTGTTTTTTTCCTCAATTTAAAGGGAAAAAAAAGTGTTCAGTGAGGGCGGTAATAGGCTCTACTTCTCTGTGTTGTGAGCATGTGTGAAATGAGCAGGTCGAGTTGAAATAAGGCTCAGTCTCTGAACCAGCAGCTGCTCAGAACAGTTATAACTTCTGCCTGTTGTGGTCCCGGTGGTTAAGGTAGTTAACCAGGAACAAGTTACTACTTAAAGGCATTTTAAACCAAATTATAGTTTGCATCTTCAGCCTGATGGCAGTGCCCTGTACTTTTTGAAACCATATGCCAGCTTTTCAGGAAAGCATTGGGCTGTGAAACCAAAACTTAGCTCTAAGCCTTCATTACAGGGTGATTCAAACCCTCCCCACAAATCTAAGTAGCTTTTGACAAATTGCATTTTTCCAAATATGGACCAACAGGCCCTTCCCATTCACATGTAGATCCAGAGGTTTAAAACCAAGAACCCTATTATAGGTTGATGTGTGAAAGTAGGAAATTTATATTAAAGCGTCTCATTCTTAACACGAAAATCCTGTTCGCAGGGATGAGGGAAACAGAGAACAAAAATGTTTTCTGTCTTAAGCTGCATAAAGGAAGTCAAGCAAAATCTATCATCCTAGAAGAGAGAGATGATCTCCCCATTTTTTTTTTTTTTTTAGTATTTATTTACTTACGCATACAAGAGCTGGGGTGTAGGCCAGAGGTGTGGGTGGGGAGTATTCACCAGAGACAGAGCAGGGAGCAGAACAGGCGGATCTACTGAAGTACACTGCTGAGGGGAGCGGCGGGGAGACAGGAGAGGTCTGCTGTGCCATGTGGGAAGCTCCCTGGCCGGGGATCAAACTCGTGCTGCAGTGGCTGGGGATAGCTTCATAGTGCTGAGACTTAACTCCTTGCGCCACTAAGGAGGCCCTGATCTCCCCATCATGAGAAGCTGTGTGGGAAGGCCTTTCGTCTTTGATGTGCGGGAGGAACCCAAAGCAGATTCCGGGGATGTGGCAGAGACCCACGGCTGTCACTTCAGTTGTCCCTGCGTCATTTGCTTCCATGTACCTTCGTGCCCACCTCGTCTCCTGCGACGCAGCCTGAGCAGGACAGTGCGCGGTTATGCGGGCCGGACCCACTCGCTGGCGGACAGCCGGGGACCACTCACTCCACTAAGAGGACCAGGCTGTCGCCTGCAGCAGGACAGTGTGAGCCTCACGCCCGCCCCCGCGCGTCAGCTGAGCAAGGGAACATCCCTGGAACCTCTGGCCGCGCTCACCAAGCTCATCAGCGTCCCAGAGATGACCAAAGTGAGCACCGAGCCGAATGACGTAGGCTGAGGCCTGTCTGAGGTCAAAGGAGTAAAACAGAGGGCTGGGAAAAGACTCGGGCGACAGGATTGGGGGCCGTGGCCTTGTCCTCTGAACTGCGCTTGTCATCTTGAGGCTGAGAAGTTTGGGCGCCGCTGGGGAAAAACGCTCGTCCTACTGGCTTTTCAGTCTTCATAGCTGAACACTTCAAAGTCAAGACTGAGGGCCCCGCTCATTCCCTTCCCCATCCTCTGTGCAACTCATGTTTTGTGGGCGATACCGGTTTCCAGAAAGCCCAGGACACCCACCCAGGGGTCCTGAATCATGTCGTCGTGGACTGTTGAGAGGTGGGACCAGAGAGCGGGGTGCAGCAGTAGATGTGACACCCCAGGGGCCGCTCCGGTCCCCCCAAGGTCTCCAAAGACCACCTGCTCCCCTTTCACACCAGCAGCTCCCCAACAGGTCGGGGGAAGGAGAAGCAAGATGAAGAGCAGTGACTGTAGCCAGCAAACAAATGAGTCAGAGAACACAAGTGACCAGACCTTAACCAGGCCTCAGACAGGCCTCGGCCTACGTCATTCGGCTCGGTGCTCACTTTGGTCATCTCTGGGATGCTGATGAGCTTGGTGAGCGCGGCCAGAGGTTCCGAGGATGTTCCCTCGCTCAGCTGACGCGCGGGGGCGGGCGTGAGGCTCACACTGTCCTGCTGCAGGCGACAGCCTGGTCCTCTTAGTGGAGTGAGTGGCCCCCGGCTGTCCGCCAGCGAGTGGGTCCGGCCCACATAACCGCGCACTGTCCTGCTCGGGCTGCGTTGCAGGGGACGAGGTGGGCCCGAAGGTACAGAACATAAGTAACCAGACCTATCAGCTCTCTGGGCATGCCGCCTCTGTCCATTAAATTTTCCTTTTCTGATATGCAAAAGAAACTTCCCTGTTGTCTTGATGAGCATGTGTGATGAAGGCTTGAAACTCTGCCATCCAAGTGTCAACTTCAGCTCTAACTTACCCTTGTCATGTGACCTTGGACTACAACTTAACCTGTCTGGTCCTCAGTTTCCTCATCTGAAATAGGACCTAGATCCTTTAACATAGCCAGGAAGAATTTTGCAGGAGGTTAAAAAAATGAATCTATGGGGCCTCCCTGGTGGTACAGGGGTTGTCTCAGCACTGTCGAGCTATCAGAGCCACTGCAGCACAAGGTTGATTCCGGGCCAGGGAGCTTCCCACATGGCGCAGCAGACCTCTCCTGCCTCGCCCGCTACTCCCCTCAGCAGTATGTTTCAGTCAGTCTGCCTGTTCTGCTCCCCACTCTGTCTCTGGTGAATCCTCTCACACACACCCCCCACCTCTTACCTACACCTCTGGCTCTTGTATGCGTAAATAAATAAATAAATCTTTTGAAAAATGAACCGATGCAGTGAGGGTAATTTGGGAACTCTCAGAGATGCCTTCCAGTGTCACCATTCAACAGACCTATAATTTCTTCATCGCACACCTGCCCTTTGCCATTCAAGCCTCTACTGCAAGTGACCAACCGAGCACTCTCTAGTTGCTCACTACAATCCTACCTGACATTTTCTCATCACTGGCCAGTGTCACGCCTCAATTAGTTATAGCAAGAAGGAAGCGTTTTGCCATGAACCCGATCATACAATTTATTTTTAAAATGATAAGTTGACAGGACACAGTACTGTTTTTAGAAGTTCTCTGTAATGTTTCAAAAACTATAAAGTATTTCCATTTTCTTTCCACCGTTGTTTTCTGCTTGAATCCAAGAGTTAAATGAACAGTTTCTAATGCCTTGGTGTCAGAAATTTTTCCTCTATTAAAGTGCAGAAAGTTTCCCCCCACACTCTTGAGGGCTGGGGGGAAGAAATCATTCCCCTATAATTTCCTTTAGCTTTCTCAAAAGTTGGGTAGGAAAGTCAGTTCTAATTCAGGTGGAATCTAAAATGTTCTTGTTCTACAAGTGTGTGCAGAAAGAAAGCCTGTAATTTCTGAGCATTCTTTCAGGAAGTTTGTATTCTGTTTTCCAGGGAGCCTTTACTTTCCAAGGGAGTATGATCGACATGCCTTTACTGAAGCAAGCCCAGAACATTGTTACGCTTGCCACATCCATCAAGGAAAAATGATCTGTTAAATGAAGCTCCCATCAGGTGGGCTGAACATATACAGCGGGCTTCTTAAAGACAAACCCTCATACTCCAGGCGACCTGTTAGTATGCCAGGTTGGACCCTTTCTCCCGTACAGCACATGGAAAGCACTTTTTGTTGTTTCTTCTCTCTGGCCAGTTACTTCTCCAAACATGAAGTCCTTCTTTCTGGTTCCAAGCTTACAATTTTACTGTTCATGAATGTGTCGTAGATGCGTGCTTTCACGGGGAGCCGGGGCGGTAGGGGAGCACAGGCTGCCCAGGGGAGGGGGTCATAAAACATGTGTCCCCCAAATCCATGCACTCCCTTTGCCCTTCTAACATTAGTAAATGTCTCCTGTGTCATTCACTTGTGTGAGCAACACCATAAATTATTTTAAGAAAAGCCAGGCTTTTAAAAATCATAATGAAACGAAGGGAGCAGGTCTATTTCACTAAGAATCTGATAAAACAACCGAGAGGCAGAGAGAAAGTTGAGTATCATAGTGGCTGGTAAAGACAGCTTCTAAAAATAAATCTTCAAAACTGATTACTTTGAAGCCCACCCCCAGAACGACGCCTCCATAGCCCAGATGGCAGCTCTGAACGGCCTCACCCTGGAAGAGGCTTGGGTCAACACCAGCAATTAAAACATAAATATGCAGAAATACGAGACCATCCCTTCTCCCCCTTATTTCCCTGTTTCACTCTTTGCCACGGAGGCCGCTCCCCACCCCCCTGTCAAGGCAAAGGCCCGCACAGGCCCGTGAGCCATAAACTTGTAGCATCTGAGAAGACGCAGTGCGCGGGGCTGGACATATGGTCCCCTCCGAGATTTGCATCCCATTAGAGATGCGGCTCCAGGTCATCTGGGTGGTGTGGTTAACGGGCTTAGTAAAGCTGTTTTGAAGAGGTTAACCCAGCCTGTAGGAAGGGTAAATAAACATAACAACCAGCCATTCTTCCCTATTCAGCATGTGCTCTTATATTGAAGGCGAAAGGGTATTGAAGCTGGAAGGATCGACTTGTGTTTGCCAAAGGACGCCAATGAAATTTGAAACACCAACAATCAGAGATTTTGTTTCTGCTCCTCATTAAATCATGAGCTTTTGTGTTGAGACTTTGGACGACTGTTCTTTAAGAAATTAACAGAATGGGAAGTTTTAAACTCTACACCAACCTTTTCATGACCCACACAGCAGCAAAGCCGCGACTCTTAGACAAACACCGCGGGGAAGGCTGTTCTGTTTATTTAAATTTGTAAATAGAAAACAGTTGTTTTTGATTTTCATTTTTCACCTCCTCCTACGCCCTTTGTTTATTTCCTCTGTGGCCCCCTACACTGTGCCCCAACCAGGGGTCTATCTGCCCCCCTCTCCCTCTTCCAGTTCCTCCGGGGAGCCTAAGAGGTGAGTAGAGTTGAGGGTTAGATACCAGGGAATCTGAAGAGACCCCCCAAGCCGTCCCACAGCGCCCACCCGCCCCAGTGCACGGGGACTGTCAATTCCCACAGGCACGCTCGAGGAGAAGGACCCAAGCGGCGCGGCACCCAGGCACGCTCCCGCAGCACCCGCTAATCCCCCAAACATGGGACCCGAAGACATGTGCTGACTGGGGTCCTGGCCTGCCGTGGGCAGCGTGTCCCCCCGTCCTCACGCACCCCTCTGCCGCCCCTTGAGAGCACCGTCGTCACCCTTCGCCTTGCTCGCCGTGTGCCATCCCCAGTTAGCTGCCCAGCAAGGTGGGAACTGGCCCCATCCTCGTCTGCACCACCTCAGGAGATGACTCCTTCGGCCACACTGGACGCCAGGGCAGCAGACCGGGGCAGCGTGGCAGAAGCAGCCCGACCCCCTTTGATTCAGGGGTGCCCATGCATGCTGGTAGTCAGGCGTGTCCAGGACCACAGGGGGCCTGCTCAGAACCAAGGGGAGGCCACCGCTCATTCTCACCTGTCCTATGCACGCCCCTCGTGGTGCAAAAAAAGCAAAGACTGGATGGGACTTGGGCAAAAGAAGCAAAGGAAACCTCTCCAACCTCGCTTCGGTCTTCTCTGCAGGCAGCCCAGCTTCCACCTTGCCGCTTCCCGTGCCCCGCATTGCTCAGGAGAAAGGACAGGCATTCTCACTTCCAGCCCAGCTAAACAGGCACCCCCAAGCCCCAGAGTGGCCTCAAGCCAGGGGCACACTGGGGACCCAGCCTTCCCAGGAAGGAGCCTCATGCTGGCTGGGGCATGGGGACCTCTGGAAAAGCAGTCTCCTAGGTGGGGTTTCTGGGTGACCCGAGGGCCTAGCCCTGACAGAGGGCACCCCATTCGCCCACAGGCCCAGGAGTGGGTGCCTAGTCCCCAGCCAGCTTGCTCTGGTCCCCACACTCTTCATCTCGGACCATACTTTGCTCCAATCAGACCACCCAGTTCAAGTCTCCCCAGTGTCCCATTTATCACCTCACTCATAACCCTGTGGCCCAATCACGGTGGGGCTCGCGAGAGACTGGGACCCCTGGAGCCAAAAGTCTGGACCACGACCCACTCTTGGAACAGAGACCCTAACGGGGTCCTGGAAGAGGGTCTGCAGGGTCACCGGCCCCCTGCACCCCATCCTCAAGGGACAAGACTCCAGACAAGGAGAAGCCAGGAGCCCGGATTTCCCGCCGCAGCCTCGGTGGGTGACGGTCCCCCCAGGGTCGGGCAGGGAGGGGGAGCTGAGCGAGCAGATCTCCCTTGGCCTGATGGGAATCAGGCCCCCTCCCCACAGGGCGGCCCCTCCCAGCCAGCCGTGGAGCTAGAAGAGGAGGCCGGCAGCAATCTGATTAATTAAAAACCATACCTGTTTATATTTTGTGGAGCTCATCACAAGCTGCTTGGCTATATCACCCCCTTGTTATTAATTCTTAGGGGCTAAATTATGGGTAACACTATTAAAACATTATCAGAACTAATGAGAAACAATTACTTAGAAAATGAGGCAGGACAAGATTGAGTTGCGAACATCAGCGGTGATCGCCGTAGATTAGTTTAATAAATCATCAGGTGCTCGGCGCGGACTGTGCGCCTACAAAGCCCCGTCACAGGAAAATGAAATTGAGATTTTTTTGCATAATTTTTTCATTAATCTCAATAGGACCCGTGTGGTGTAGATTGTTTTATTCCCCTAATACCTTGCCTGGGGGGGGGCGCCCAATAATGTCTTCATTGTTTTACTGAGGTCTTAATGACAATCTGTGACAAGCTCATTTTAATGTATGGAGGACGCGGTCCATACAGCGCGCTTTATTGAAGCGGGAGGGAAAGGCCAGGGCAGGCAGGCACCGGTCGGGGAGCTCCTGGGATCTGGGGGGCTTCCCATCAGATTTCCAAGGGTGGGACCCCGGGTTGTCCTTTCAGCCTCTCCTCCAGGGACTAACTGGCTGGGCCGCGAAGTGTCCTCAAGAAGGAAGACTTAACCGCCCCCTGTTTGAATCTGAAAGTAACTCCTTGGGTGGCTTTTTTGGCCGTAGAAATGGAACACACCATGCTGTCCCCGTCTTCTAAAATGTTGCCTTTAACACCTTAGCCCCTGGTAGTTCTGCCTGAGTTCGGGAAACTGACTTTCACTGGGGACGTGGCATTTTCTGATAATGTCTTAAGAGGAGAAAAAATACATATGTGCGCTCTATTTATTACGGGGAGGACATTCTGCCTTTAGGGTTTCGTTTATCCGTGTTGACGTTTGTTTTTACCTCTAGTGCTTGGAAGGCAGTTGATGATACAAACAGGCCCTGAGAAAAGCAGGGGCTGCGTGCCGGAGCTGGCGAGGACCACCGGGCCGGACCGCCGCTAGCGCCGAGCTGTACGGGCGTGGGGACGGCGTCCTCTCCGCCCAGAGGCGCCCGCACCCCGCGAGCTGGCACTTGGCAACTGAGAGGGAAAGTGATTAGCGGCCCTGCGCATTTAAATGTTAAAACCTTAGGCTGTCCGCGCTTTCAGTGGGGGTGGGGACTAAGATTGTGAACAAAACGGGAATTTTTAACTTTCAGGTACCAAAGTCAGGAGCGGAAAGCTCGCGCGGTGGGGTCCGCAGCTCTCGGGCGGTGGTGGTTCGTTTGTTTAAATTCCAGCAATTATTCGGCAGCAGATTTCCTTCCGAATCAGTAAGACTCGCCAGCGACAGAAAGAGTGTGGCTTAGGGCGGAATCGAACTCACGTTGGCGCCTCCTGTGCTCCTTCGCTCCGCTCCAACCGTGTCAGGGAAGCCTGCCCGGCTTTCTATTTTTCAAAGTAGTTTTACAAAATCTTTGGGGTTTGGTTTGTCGCTCGCGCCCTTCCTTTTCCTCGTGTTTGTGTTTGTATTTTTCATTGTAAGTGACCGACTCGGTGTCACTGTTTCCTCCTTCCGACGGGAAGGACCTGGCGAGCCGCAGACAGCGCGCCCCGTGGGCCTTCCGCGCGCGCGCCCCGGGGCCCGAGGTCCGCCGGCCGGGCGCGGGGCGCGGGGCCTCTGACCCGCCGGGCCTGGAGGCACCACCGGCGCCCTCGGGGGACGCGCCGGCTTGGGCGCCCAGGAACCGGCCCGGCGCGGTCTCGGGACGTCGAGGCAGCCGCGGGCGGGCAGGCGGGGCCGGGGGAGCCCCGCGATCCAGTGGGCCGGGACTGCGGGCCCCGCTCGCCCGCCGCGGGCCGCCCGGAGCCTGCGAGCCTGTCGCGCAGTCCCGCTGTAATGGTGGCAGATCAAAGGCTGCCCCGTGTCCCCGCGGAGCCCGGGAGAATCCCGCGCCTTTGTGCGCTGTTGCTAGGAGCCCGAGAAACTAAGAGAAAGTGTCAGGAGCATGTTAATCAGACTCGTTACAGTGTAACAATAACGTCTCTCTCGGGTCTCCCAGGCCCCCGGCACCCCCAGTGCACCCCGCGCACAGGCCCGACACCTGCGCGGGGCCCGGCCAGCTCCAGGTCTCTCCAGCCCCGAAGCTGGAGCTGCATCCGCTACGGGCCCTCGGGGCCCGGCCCGCGCCAGGCCGCTCTCCTTGGCCAGAGCCGCCGCGGGTGCCCAGTCGGATTCAGCCGGATCCATGGCCCGACCGACCTGCGGAGCATCCGGGTCCTCCCGCTTTTCTGTCCCTGCGCTGAATTTCCCACGTTATTCAAAAGCGTAGGGAGACTCGGGAGAAAAACAAACATTGCATTTCAGATAGTTTTGGTTGCGAGTTCTTTCTAACATTCTAAAACCGGTGTCCCTCTCAATACATAGAGCATACCATCATCAGGAGGGGAAACTTGGCTGAGACAGGATTTCTGTGAACTTTTTCGAGAGGATCCATTCATTCATTCGTTTATTCATTCAACAAACATCTGTGGAGCACGACGGGGTGCCAGACAACTAGCCTGAAAGTCGCAGGACTGGTTCCACATGCACTTTTAAAGGTAAAAACGCCCCAGTATGAAGGAGCAAAGGCACAAAGTAATGTCCACGCCAAAGCAAAAAGTGCTGTTGGCTACACAGCTGATGATGACCAGAGAGGTGTGAATTAAGAATTTAAAGCGCTTGGAAACTACACACCAAAGGCTTTGAAAGCCAGCCACTCTTTTCATCTATTTCATCATCTCCTCCCCTCTTCTTTCCGACTTCAGGACCTCAGCCAGACAACCCTCCGAAGCCATAGCCCTGTCTGAGGTCTGGGGCGTGAAGTCAGCCTTCTGTGTGTTTGTAAACAGCCCGGGAGACTTGCTAAAGGCGCACACGCTGTCCACACCCCCTTCTCCCCTGGGCCTCAGACAGAAACTGGAAAGCTGCGCCCAGGCGTAGGACAGAATTTGGCCAACTGAGCACTTGTTCAAGAATCACCCCATGCAGGAAGGGCAGCCTGGGCCAGAGTTCCAGAATATAACTACTGCCCTGGTATCAAAGGACAAAGTTGTTACCAGAAAGACTAGAAACCCACCCCTACCCCCAATCACCTGTGCCTACCTGCAGACCCAGGAGGGACCGTGTAATGAGGTTCAATTCACCATTGGTCAAAACCAAGTGTTCTGTCGTGTACAGCATAGAAACATGGAAACTGGACACCGTCCCAGAGGTGAGTGTAAGGCCTGGAAGGAACTTGGGAGATTCCCTTCATAAGGAAAGTAGATAGTTGCTGTGCTGAAAATGCCATCTTAGGGCAAACAAGAGCCCAAGTGCTGACTCCATGGTGGTGCTGAAACATCTAGAGAGGGCCTCCCTGGTGGCACAAGGGGTTAAGTCTCAGCCTTTGAAGCTGTCCACAGCCACTGCAGCACAAGTTCCATCCCTCAGCCAGGGAGCTTCCCACATGGTGGCTCCCCTCAGCAGTGTATTTCAGTAGATCCACCTGTTCTGCTCCCCACTCTGTCTCTGGTGAATCCTCTCCCGCCCTCACACCTCTGGCCTGCACCCCAGCTTGTATGCATAAATAAATAAATCTTTCAAGGAAAAAAAAAAACATCTAGAAAGTCAGTGAAAAGAAAGCAGATTTGGGGGGCTATCTAATGCCAAATAACTGGTCTGAGGGGGTTGGGTTTTTAACAGTGAATCAAATTGTCTTGATTATTCAGACACAGAAATAGAATCAAGAGAAAAAATGGACCTTGCATTTCCCATCGCTTGCTAGGAGAGTTCCTTCAGTGCACCTGGTTAGATTTTTTTAAATGGGTTTCTTTGAATTCCATGGAAGGAAGAACATCAAAATCAGCATGAACGTCAGGCTTCGGGGCTACAGGAAAAGGGTTAATAATCCAAACGTCCACTTCCTCTCTCAGATTTCCAAGGGCTGGAAGGCACACAGCAGCTTCCAGAGCACTCTGGGTGCTTTTCCCAGGCGGCTGTGAGGGACCCCGGCCTCTCTGAGGGACCCAGACCACAGTGCAGCGGGACCAAGCCTGGCGCAGCTTCTCTGGCCTTTGCAAAGCCTTGGCACAAACGGCAGCTCCTCCTCCATCAAACCCACCAGCTCCGGGCCGCTCTAAGCGGAAACGCAAAGGAGCCGGTGTAAGGCCCGCGCTCCACACTCGCCGCCCCCGGCCCTTCCACCGTTGCGCTGGATCCGATTTCTGCAGCCAGCCTTTTTGGGCGTGCCCCCCGAGTGTGTGGGTGCTGCATGCTGGCCGTAGCTATGCGGCTTCAGATCGCTCTCCTGCCCTCTCACCCCAGCAAGTGAGCCACAAGCGTGTTCCTGAAAGTGGGGGGCTGAGTCTTTCCTCCAGCGGACCCTCAGGCTCTTATCCTGGCTTTACCAGGACGACTAGCAGCGACGTGCGGCCGCGTGGTTAATGCTCTTGGGCATCGACTCCTTCACCGTGAGAAGGGGCACCTCACCCAGTCGCTGCGAGGATGAGGTGCTGGAAGGCACAGAGATGCGCCAGCCAAATCCCTGCTCGAGGGCCCCTGGCTCAGCGGCACAGACTCCAGCTGTCAGCTCTTCCTTCAGCAAGTGCCTGAGCCACAGGCAGTTGCATTGCCCTGCCCACGGCAGCCTTGTGGGGTGCAGGAGAGATGGGGCTCTCAGGACCTGCCATGCGGGCCCCAGTGGGCCCCTTGTACTCTAGAGCTCCCAATGCGATTGGCCAAGATCTTGAGGGGTCTGCTTGGCCATTACCTTCCCCTTCACCCCAACCCTCATTCCTGTCCATGAGTAATGGACGGCAAGTCCTAGTATCTTGCGCCCAAACGTCTTCTCAGGACCTGCTTGTAGAGAACCTGACCTGTGGCAGAGGATTAGAGGAACTAGTGCAGGTACAGGGGCTGGGGGGGGCAGGGACAGTTTGGGGCAACAGCCTCCGTTCCGGATGAGGGTTCAGAGGGTGGGGGAGGGGTGCGCGCCATTGTGAACGTACTTGATACCGCCGAACTCAATGCCCGTAAAAGTGGGTAAGATTTTATGTTACGTACATTTTATCACAACGTGTGAAAAAAAATAAATGTCAACTAACGAGCAATAAAAATGAGTAAATACAGTCCTCGCGCCCAAGCCTCCAGCAGCCTGCGCGGTGCATAGCAGGCCCTCAGCAAAGGTCAGATGACCTCCAGCCAGGGGGCTAGAAGGTGCAGCCAGGGCGCAGCCAAGGGGCTAGAAGGTGAATTTCTGTTAGGTGAACCCCATCTCCTCACTTTTACTGACAGGCAAACGATATATTCTCACCGGAGAAAGTACTGATGAGCGGCCAGTCCCGGACGCTGGGTGTGGGGTGGCACACTCGCCCCTGGGCAGCCCCCCGGGGGCCTCCTGGCTATTTTGTTGTGGTTCAGACTGTCCTGGCTCCCATTTCTGGCCTCTGGAAATTTCTCTGAGGATGGAGCTGTTCTCACAAAGTTGATACCCAAGCTCGGGGGAACTGCGCAGTACCTGTTCCTGGCTGAAGGGGGCTCCATTCACATAGAGAAAACACAATGGTGCCTCCTGCAGTTGGGCAGATACGACCCCTTTAGTGGACCCGCTCAAGGTCACATCGCCGGCACAAGCGGACTGCAACTGAAGTCTCGAAATTAAACCACTAACCACACAGCTCCACACCCGAGAACTCAGATTTATGGTTTCACATTAAGTTCCCCAGTAAGGAAGCGCCAAATGAGTTTTTGGAAATAACGAGAAAATAGCTGAAGCCTCTTTTTCAACGACTGCTTCCCTGAGAGTGGCTGGCCCCGGCAAAGCTACTTGAACTCATCGCAACACAGCCAGGCAGCTAGGACGCCCCCCCCCCGGCCCGGCCCTGCCCCCCCTGCATCTTCAGGACCCTGGGCCTTGCCGCCCCCCCCCCCGAGCCCCGCCCAGGCTGAGCCCCGCCCAGCCTGAAGCTGCGTTTTTTGCAAGACTGTCCCCTGGGCACTGGTGTCCAGGGGCTGGAGAATGCGCTGGAGTGGCCCAAGTAAAGGCAGTCCCCGTGGAGGGCAGAAGGCAGCGGACACGCACACCGAGATGCCCAGTTAGCCCTCTGGCCCTTGCGGCTCTCACTTGTCCCTCATTCGCTCCAGCCAGGCGGGCGTGCTTCTGTTTCTGCTCCCTTTACCTTTCTCCTGTAATTTCACCTTCTCTTCCAGCCTCAAACGCACAAATGCAAGAAGATAACAATAACATTGGGTACATTTTATCCCTAAGCCTGCGTCCATGTTTGGAAGCGAATCTAATCACGTCTTAAGCAGCGCCCGCCTCGCGGGGCCCTCTCCAGTCCTGCGTGCATTGTGAACTTGGCAGAGCGAATTTATTAGCCCATTTTTGCTGCAGCCAGCCTGAGTGCAGAGGACAGCTTAGCGTGTACTTTGGGAATCAGAGTAGAAAATGTCAATGAGGCTAATTATTTGGTAAATTAAGTATTGCTGCCAGGCTGCTGCCATTCCCGATGCTGGCATCTGATCCTGCTGTCTTAATGCAGGGTCAACATTCAGACCCTCTTTAAGTGATAAAGATGATGACAATCTGGCAAATCGGTTTTGGGTCCTTTGTGTTCTTTCAGTAGAAAAGGTTTGAGGACATAGCCTGAAGTTCAAGCGAGAGTTTAGAATGATGCTTATGAATAATAAAGTTTAAGGATAGCAAGTTGGATTTCTATCCTGTTCTTAACTTTATTCCTTCTGGGGAGCACATTCCAGAAAGGTAACAGTAAATGATTGTCATGAAAACCGAACTTTTCAACTGATGACAAATGTCTATTTTAGATGACTGAGAAGGGCCTCCCTGGTGGCGCAGTGATTGAGCGCTGCGATGCGAGTTCGACGCCAGGCCGGGGAGATTCCCACATGGCGCGGCAGACCTCTCCTGCCTCACCCGCTGCTCCCCTCAGCAGTGTATTTCTGATCTGCCTGTTCTGCTCCCCACTCTGTCTCTGGTGAGCTTTCTCGCCGCCCCATGCCTCTGGCCTGTACCCCAGCTTGTATGTATAAATACATAAATCTTGAACAAATAAAAAAAAATAGATGACTGAGAAAGTGACACCCCCCAAAAATCTTTTTTGAATACTTTGCCTCCTAAAAACCTTCTGAAACCATGATCGGTCTTTATATCATCCAAGGAATTTTAAATTGTGTGCTGTATTTATGAGATTATTTAAGGTCAATACTTTCAAACTAAGTAGCAAACGAATGGGGGCTGAATGTACGTGTGCAGCCCCGAATATGGGCCTATTTTAAAACGATTTCTTCAGAGACACCACGGCCCTTTTCTTCCCTCCAGCCAGAGCATATGTGTTAGATTAGGACTCAGCAAAGACAGTGTTTTCACAGCCTCCAGTGCTGGTTGATAAAAATTGTGGTGGTTTTAGGACTGCACCTTCATTTTTTGAGTTCTCAAAACTTGTCCCTTCTTTCTCTTTTATTTTCTTTCAACAAAACAAAGGCTGAAGCGCCCTTTAAGAAATCTTATACATTCCCGCAGAGTCCGGTTTGTTGACCTTCGGGCCACAGAGTAGAACCTTTCTTTTAAGTCAAGCATTCCCCATTGGGAAGCGTTCCAGCTTTTTCTTTTTATGAGGAATTTTAACTGCTGGACTTAATTTAATTATTGTATTTTGTACATACTCCCAGAAGCCCCAGGGCATGGGCTTGACTTTTCTCAAAACTTTCAAATAAATATCTTTGGAAATGGACATTTCTGACAGCAATGACACTTCATTCCCTCCTATTTCTAATCTAAATACCAAACACAGATCTCGCTGCTCTAGGATTCCTCGTGGAACCGTTTCAACCTCAGTGTCTCTCATCCCCAGATACTCTGGTTGGAGTTGTTTGAATCCCGGTACGGGTGCCAAGTCTCATAACCAAAAAATAAAAACCATTTCCAAAGTGGAACTACAATTTTAAAATTAACGTTTTGGGGGACAGGGTCCCCAATGAGAAGGGTTCCCAGGAGACCCGCCAGGAAACTGCGGGGCATCCTGGTCCCCGCTGGCATCTGCCTCCATCTGTCTTAATAGTTTCTAGGAGGTCCTCTCCCCAACATGGACCGGCCCCCCCAGCCTGGCAGGGGCTCCTGTTCAAACACACACACACATACACACACACACGGGCACACACACACACACACGCACACACACCCAGGCTCAGGGAGTTGTCATCAAGGACTCACTATCTTCATTTCTCATTATCCATGCACATTTTCTTTCCCTTTTTTAAAGATTTATGTCATTTATTTATGCATACAAGAACTGGGGTGTAGGCCCGAGGTGTGTGGGGTGAAAGGACTCCCCAGAGACAGAGTGGGGAGCATAACACGTGGATCTACGAAAACACACTGCTGAGGGGAGCAGCAGGTGAGACAGGAGAGGTCTGCTGCGCCATGTGGGTCAGCTCCCTGGCTGGGGATGGAACTCGTGCCGCAGTGGCTGTGATAGCGCCATAGCCCTGAGATTTTAATCCTTTGCGCCACCGGGAAGGCCTTTGCCATGCACATTTTCATTTGACCCTTTTGGTTTCTGCTGGTGTTGAGGGCCCTGACCCACTCTGGGTCCTTTACCTTCTAGGTACCGAGGCTGTCTCACTTGGAGATTAAAACCTTTGACCACATCCACACTTTCAAAGGTGAAAAATCATGTTTTTGATAATTGACTTAAAAACTCATTTAAGCATGCTGAAATATGGCACAAACAACCTTCTTCCACCTGGTAATATCTGCCAAAAATACCTCAGGGGGATTGGGCCCCTCGTGACGTTTGTTTCATTCTAGCACTTCTGAGTCCCCTGAATCTAGAAAGAGGTTCTTAAACAGAAGTTTCTACCAGGTGAACCTGATGTTCTTATTTACTTTAATTTTTAGAATTGGAGAAATCACAGCACTTGGTGCAAAGGGCTTTAGAAACCATCTAGGTCAAGGGTTCTGGACCCAACTGCCTGTTAGAACCACTTCCTGTCAGGCCTTTGGTAAATAGTCTGACCTGACCCACCATTTTGTTGTGGATTTTTTTGTGCGTTTTGTGTTTTTTTTTGCATAGAAGAACTGGGGTGTAGGCCAGAGGTGAGGGGGACGTGAAGATTTGCCAGAGTAGGGAGCAGAACAGGACAATCGACTGAAACACACTGCTAAGGGGCACAGAGGGTTAGGCAGGAGAGGTCTGCTGCACCATATGGGTCATTTCCCTAGGTGGGGATCGAACTCAGGCTGTAGCATTGATAGCGCTGAGACTTAACCCCTAGGCCTCCAGGGAGACCCTGGCTCACTATCTTGCAGATGAAAGAATCAACCAAACAAAACCCTGAAAGGTCAGTGTTACGGTCACATTAGACTCCACCGTTCAACTAATGGTGACATGACTTGGGAACTCGGGGCCAGGCTACACTTTAAAAAGCAAACTTACAGGGCCTCCCTGGTGGCGCAGCAGTTAAGCACTGCATTGTGGAGCTGTAGGCAGCGTTGATGCGAGTTCGACGCCCGGCCTGGGAGAATCCCACATGGCACGGCAGACCTCTCCTGCCTCGCCCGCTGCTCCCCTCAGCAGTGGATTTCTGATCTGCCTGTTCTGCTCCCCACTCCGTCCCTGGTGAGCCCTCTCGCCGCCCCACAACTCTGGCCTGTGCCCCAGCTTGTATGTATAAATAAAATAAATCTTAAAATAAAATAAAAAGCAAACTTACATAAAGCAAATACATTTCCACAATGCTGCCTGGGCCAGAATTGCAAAAGGGCCAGTTGGTCCCGCCCATGGCCCATGTGACATCTTGCTGACTTTATACGGAGTCACACCCCTGACTTCAGAAGGGATGGGACGGCATAGGGACAGGCTTGGAAGTCTAGTGTTTCATTTTTTAAATGAGGCGCAAGTGTACGGGCGGTGCCCACCTGTAAATTTCACTTAAAAGAAAAATCTGACCCATCTCATGCTTCATGATTCCTATTCTGCAGTTTTCTTTTTCTTATAAATTCTTAAAATAGAAAGGCAAAGGATCAATATTTGTCTCGGTGTCATCTGAAAATCTCAAGACACTTGACCTTGTAGTTTTTATGAAAATGGCAGCCAGAGACACCAAAGATCAACTCAGCCAAGTGAGAGTGAGCCCGGGCTCCCAGAGGCAGGAGTGAGTAGTCATCTGGGATGGTCTCAAGAGAGCAGAGCGGCCAAGCTAAGAGCAAGGGCTTCTTCTGGAAAGAAGCCTCAAGGGGGAGCTCAGGGGGCATTTGAACCATTTTTATAAACCTGGCCCTTCACGCCCCGGCCTCTCCCAATAACAGCACCTTTCTCACCCTTTCCGCACCCCTCCTGCCTCCTTCTCTGGTCTCACCATCAGGGAAGAGAAAGGGAGAGCTCCAGTCATTTTCACTTGAGGGCCTGGTTCTCTCAAGCCCAGGACCTCCCCGGAGAGATCCAGGAAGCTTTGATCTCAATTATTTGCCTTGGGCTGAAAGACCTCTGGCCAGCCACTCCTCTAGGGTCCTAATGAGGCCAGGACCTGGGATCACAGATGCAAACCTTTTTTTTTTCCTTTTTTCTTTTTTTTTTTTTTTAAACAAAGGGAACGCTGAGATGCAATGATTAAAGCTATAGAATTACCAAGGAGGGTAGGTTAACACAGGGCAGGCTTACAGAGCATGTGTTCACTAATTCACTCCTCCAGCGTTGTTTATTAAGCTTCTACTATGTGCCTGTGTAAGTGAGGCTGCTGTATTAGTGACAGGGAGCACAGCAAAGAACAGGAGAGTTGGGTTATCCTGGAGTGGCCTCAGGCCCCAGGAGTTCAGTAGTTTTGTCAGAAGCCAAAGCCCAGCAGGCAAATGAAGTCTTTGTTATTCTAGCCCCCACCCCCAGTCTGTTCTAATTACTCTTCATTATTCTTTAAAACACACATGCAAATCACCAAGAACCTTAACTCCAGGTCTAAGACCTCAAAAAGGAAGAAATTCGAAAGTACCATAGAAGTAGAATCTCATGTAGTCATAAACAACAATGTTTATTAAGAGACTGAAAATGTGTGACAGTAAGAACTGCTGGAAAGTTTGTGAGCTTTAGCTATCTCACTTTGCGTTTCTTTTTACACTTTTCTGCGCATTCTGAATGACCTACAATGAACATATATCACCATGACTCAAGAAATAAGATAGGGGGTCTCCCTGGTGGCTCAAGGGGTTTAAGTCTCAGCACTATGAAGCTATCAGCAGCCACTGCAGCTAGGGAGATTCCCACATGGCGCAACAGACCTCTCCTGTCTCCCACTGCTCCCTCAGAAGTGGATTTCAGTCAATCTGCCTGTTCTGCTCCCCACTCTGTCTCTGGGGAATCCTCTCACACACACCCCCTCACCTCTGGCCTATATCCCAGCTTGTATGCATAAATAAATAAATATTTTTTTAAAAAGAACAAAAAAAAAGATAAACAAGAAAGTAGAGGTAAACGAGATGGCATTTCAGTATCATATTTTTAAAAATTAGCATTTTGTAAGTTTATAATCAGAAAAAAACATGTTTGCATCTGATTTATTTGTTGTTTTAGGTAAGATTAGCTAGAGGTGAAGACTAGCTATGGTGGGAATGCCAGTTGATGCAGCCACTATGGAAAACTGTATGGAAGTTCCTGAAAAAATTAAAAATAGAAACACCATATGAGCCAGTGATCAGTTCTGGAGATTAACCCAAAGAATATGAAAACACTAACTCAATAAGATATGTGCCCTCCTATGTTCATAGTAACACTATCCACAATAGTCAAGATAGAAAAAAAAACCCACATACCTGTGGACACATGAGTGGATAAAGAGAAGATGGAACACACAGTGGAATACTACTCAGCCATAAAAAGGGAAATCCTGCCACTTGCAACAGCATGAATGGACCTGGAGGGGATGGTGCTAAGTGAAATAAGTCAGGAGGAAAAAGACAAATACCATATGATTCTACCCATTTGTGGAATATGAAGAAAACAGAAACAAATCCTTAAAATCTGACAACAGAATGTTGGTTTCCATAAGGTAAGTGAAAAGGGGATGGGTAGAAGAGCCCATGGGTTGGTGGTGAATGGTGACAGGACCGGTTGGTGAGAAAATATAATCTTCGAACGTATACAGTGTTTCAAACTAATATTACTTCAATTAAAAGTAAAGACTAGTACTATAATGAAGACCATTAAAAGGGAGGAAATGTAAAAAACAACAACAAAAACTAGGAATCAGGAAAATAAGTCTAGGCAAAATTGAAATTGGAAGGAGCACTGAGGACACCAAGAGCTTTTTTTGTGCGTTATTATTATAAGAGTTGTCAGAGTTAGACTAGGGAAAATTTAAATAAGTGCTTTGCCTGTCAAATTAATTAATCATCTTTTGAGGGCTGACCTTCAAGAATGGGGCTCACCTAGCTGCTGGCAGCGCGACACCATGCAGTCCTCTCAGAAAATACATGGCAAGGTGTATCAATACTTACTGTCATTTTCTTATACCTTCCTAGATCTGGGAATTTATCCTAAGGAATTCCCTGATCCTAAATATAGAAAAAGCCTCATTCATAAACACTACTGTGTTCACAGTTGCATCGTTTAAATTATAGAGGTGTAGTTAAGTAAACCAGGGAACATTTACTTGATGGAATATTAGGCAGCCACAAACAAGAGTGTTTGGAAGAAAATGCTTTTAATGTAAAGTTAAGTTTAAAAACAGAGCTCGAGTTTCCTATATGCAGAGACCAACTAGCTCTGCCACTGATCAACTGCATAACCCCCAGTATGGTTAGTGTCCCTCAGCCTCAATGTTATAATCTGTGAAATGGGAAGGACAATAGCACCTACCTCATTTGGGTGTTATGAGATGTAAATGAGTTAAGACAGAAAGAAGACATAGGTCCCCAACAAATGTTAAGGGCTCTATTATTACAATGTGATTTTAACCAAGTTAAAAAAAAACATAACCACAACATCAGAAGCAAATGACTGTGTTTGAATGACCAGACTTCTGGTGATTTTAATTTTTTCTTCTTTTTACATTTTTCTATTTCTAAATTCTTCATTAAATGTCAAATTAAAAACCAAGTTGGAGGTGATGACAAATAAAAATCAATGGAAACACTGCTTTTGATCATTCCGTGGCTACACTTAGAGACTGTGACAAGAGATTGCCCAGCAGGTAGATTTCATCTTCTCTGAAATGCTGCCTCCAGGAATTGGGAGTTGGCACGCCCCGCCCCCCCAGGGCTTCTTCTGACTTGGACCTCGGGAGCCCCCCATCACAGGGAGGATGGCCTCAGCTGTGTTGGGGAGTAAAAAGCACCCAGATTCACAAGAAAAAAGTAACCTGAGTTCCTGTCCCCACTCCATGTGGGTTCTTGGTAAAAGCCTTTTCCTTCTCTATAGGAGAGCTGCCTGATGCAATTAGCATCCTGTGTGCATTAGAAAAGTAGTCCAGGGAATTTCCGAGGTACAGCCTGGGTGGTAGAAAAAGAGATCCTGAAAAATGTAACCTTCCACTCCAGCTCTCCAGTCTGGCAATTCCTTCTTCCAGGGCAGAAGGCCCATCTGCTCTGTTTACACACCTGGATCTGGTGTGAAGGAAGGTCCAGAGGAGGGGGGCTCCCCGACCATTTGTGGAATCATTCCTGCTTCCAAGCAGCACACTACAGGCAAGCCTTCAAAGAAATGCCAGAAGCCAAGTGTACTATCTGTCATCACTTAGTAATGCTTGAAGCTTTTCATATAACAAAAGGGGATGAAACGGCCCTACCTCTCGTAGGGGAGCTCAGTGATTCTTGCATGGGTTCTACACCAAAAGGTCTCTCCCTTCACTTTCAATATTAGATTGACTAATATGGGCAACCAATGTCCTTAGGAAGTACAGTGGGAATAAAATCACTGTTTGTCACTTTATTTCATCTCCCAGTATGATAAGGAGGGACCTAATCAGTTATTTCAACTGGTAATCTTGTGTTACTTCTGTAAGACACACAAATGTCTCAAATTCTAAGAACGCTAACCTCATTGTTCTGTATACTCTTAAGAGGTTGGAATGAAACCACAGAGACAGAAAAAGCTCACCTGCTGTGTTCATTCCTGGCATCTCGTGCAATGCCTGTCTCCCATGCATTTTTGTTGAATGAATTAACGAATCTGTTAATGAATCGATGAACTAACATGATGAATCGATGAACTAACTCTAGCATGTTAGACGCTAGGGATATAGACATACAGAACTTAGATCCCCCTCCTTGGAGTCAGACACTAAAAATGACTCAAAAAAAGAAATGAAAATGACTCAATGACATCACTGATGGCTGAAATCATACCACTAATAGTCAGTATTGATGTTGCAACTCCTTCAACATGTCTGGGACTTGTACATAGTAAAGCTATCCTTTCTTTGGAAGTTTCCAGTCTAGACTAGAAAACAAACTAGAAGCCTAAAAAGCACAGTTCCACATAGAAAGCAAAACAGAAGCATGTACCCAGCAGAAGGCACAAATACCCCTGAGTCATGTTGCCCCTGACATCAGATTGCTTAAGTTTTGCAAAGCTGTGTGACCTTGGACAAGTTGCTTAGCCTCTCTGGGCTTCAAATGCCCCATTGGTAAAGTGAAGATAAGCCTGAGCCCTATGGCCAAGCTGTCAGGAGTCAATGAGTTGACATCTGTAAAGCACTAAGACAGTGCCAGGCGCCTACTAAGTACCAAATATAAACATATGTGAAGGATAGAAATCTTTCTCCCATGTTCTCTGCATTTTGAACTCTGAACCAGAGAATTCCATTTGGTTTCCTCTTTGTGGTGCCTGATTTCCCGCCCCTGATAGAACTCGTGGCCCAATGTCACTCCAAAGTGGTACCCTCAGGTTAATCAGGAAAAGAAAGACTAGATTCCTATCTGTTCGAGAAAAATAATGAGCATTTGCCAAATGAAAATTGTTCTCAAAGCCAAAAGACACTAAACCAGGACTGTCAATTCCATCTAAGCAACTACTGCTCCCCCCAGCCAGGTACAGGGCAGACATGGCTAATCAACCGCAGAATCCTTTCCAGATGAGTCTATGTTCAGGCAGTGAAATGCCAGGCTCACTGGGTCTCTGGCCAAACCTCCCCTAGGGTCATCTTTAGGGCTGTGTGTCCCGTGGGGCACCCGGCGTGACTGCTTCTCCTGCTGGCTCCCACCTGACAGGCTCTCAGTCTCCTCTTAATTCAGGGTTGACTCACCCAAGAGTCCATTTCTGGAGCCGCTCACCATCACCCCCAACTGAACCTCAGTACAGAGGCCTCAGCAAAGTGGTTGGCCTCCCTTCTCCTGCTGCCTCCCAACTCTGACTCCGCTTCCCCTCCACCTCCCCCCCCCCCTGCCTGTACCTCTGTCTGTTCCCACCAGGGGAGTGGGGGGGTGACCCCCCCCCCACGTCACAGAGGACAAGATCCTTCTCTCTCCTCCAGAGAAGGCAGCCCTGCACCCGGGGAGCCGGCCCTGCTCCAGGCAGCCCACCAGTCCAGGGGGACATCCGCAGGACCCTCCTCTGCGCCCCACACTTACACTCCCTGGCACCCGGGTCCCGCACGTGAAGCCCCTGGCAGCATGTCCGTGGCAGGCTCCTCTTCCCCAGTCCTGCCCCCGCAGGGGAAGCAACTGCCTGGGCTCTGGGCGCCTTCCGAGGACCAGTTCGGAGAGATCCTGCGGGGTGGGGGTGGGGGTGGGGTGTCTGGGGCGAGACGGAGGCTCGAAAGCTTGGCCGATTTAATGTCTACATTAAAAACAGATTTGTGTGATGGCAACTGCTTCTTTTAATTGCTCCAAATAAATATCCTGGGTAATTTTAAGAGACTTCTGCAGTAGCTTCCCGAGCAGCAGGGCCATATATTACCAGGAAGTGCTTTGGGGTATTGTTTGCTGAGAAAGGCGTTACATAAATTGAAACTCCTTTTGCTCAGAGCCGAGTCCTGAAAGTTCATGCAGTGAGAAACATTTCTCACCGCGCACAGACTGTGAATTGTATATAAAATTAAATTCTCTGATTAAAATCTGCATTGTCGGACCTCCTGCTGGTTGCCACCATTTTGCTGAAATAAGATACTATTTGCGGTAATGGCTGCGAGGGAAACCTGTTATCATTGATTGTAAACTGGCTTCACTCCTATGGCTTAAAAATCTGGAGAGCTTTATTGTGCAAACATTGCATTTTCCGTGCAAATATTACAGAGCAAAGCTGTGCTACTGCTTCATCCGCCAGGGGACAAGCAGGTTTACAATTGGACCCCCTAAATCTTCTGCACACCCGACGCGGGGCTGCAGCCCGGGGTTCCGCAAGGCGCCAGCGGGAGGAGACGCGCGCAGGTAATTGTCCGCTGTTTTAATTTTAAAGATATTTTTCTTCCCAGGGACATTATTATTTGAGAGAGAAAGGAAGATAAAGGAAAATGAAACGAGGCCGAGGGGGAGTTCAGATTGGACAGCCTACTCTACCCCACCCTGGCCCCCGGCGGCCTCAGCCCTGCCTTCAAAAGACTGACGGTCAGCCCGGCCCCTGCCCCCAGGGCCGACCTCCAAGCCCGGGTTCTGAGGATCTGCCTTAAGAAAATCAACTGCAACTCCGCGCCTCACTGATAGAGGGGTCCCAGGTAACAACTGTGTGTGACAAATGCAGAATCGGAAACTGAAATATGATTTCTTTTCTCCTAAGACGCCCCTCAGAGCAGCGAGGGCCGGGTTTTCGCCCTTCACTTCCCAGCGTTCAGGTTACAAGTGAGCGCTCTGCCAGCGCCGCCGCGCACACCTAGGTATTGTTTACTGCCGTCTAGCCATTAGAATGGATTGTCCCTCTCCCTCATTTTGTAAATTATTTTGTTGCTTGGGTAATACAAAATAGCTTTGACTTACAAAGAAAGACTGTGGAGGCAGGGAGGAGATTTGGCAAAAGGACTGATGCACCGAAAGGGTAGAATCATATTTTGAACAAAACAACTGATGCCAAAGTGAACCGATTTTTTTTTGAAGATTTATTTATGCATACTAGAGGAGCTGGGGTGTAGAACAGAGGTGTGGGGGTGGGGGTTGAGGATTCACCAGACAGAGTGGAGAGCAGAACAGGCAGATCTACTGAAATCCACTGCTGAGGGAGCTGCAGGCGAGGCAGGAGAGGTCTGCTGCGCCATGTGGGAAGCTCCCTGGCTGGGGATCGAACTCGCGCTGCAGTGGCTGTGGTAGCTTTACAGTGCTGAGACGTAACCCCTTGCGCCACCAGGGAAGCCCCGTGAGCTGATTTTTTTAAGGAGCAACCTAGTTCTGAATATAATGAATCTCAGCAAATCTTTTTCTGGAAGAGCATAAAGTTACAGGCAAAGCTACTGCTTGAGTAGAATAAACTAAGCCGCCTCCTAGGATGGGGGATGGGATACTCCAAGCCCAAAGTTCAAAGCTTAAACCACCTGGAAGGCGTCAGGTAACCGGGATGGAGCAGCGCGCGCGCGCGCGCGCGCGCACACACACACACATACACACACACACACACACACACCCCACATAGTGACCCTTTGGGCTTCTTCACCCTAAAAGCCAATCCTGGTTATTCATATGCATGAACCTAAGCACATCCCACCATTGGGGAAAATAAGGAGGGGTGAGGGGGAGCACAGGAAGAGCCCAGTGGGGTTCCTGACCCACCCCCGGATGTGTTGCTTCGCCTGCAGAATAGAGTTTGGGGAAGATGCTATTAGCCTGCCCACTGCTGCGTCAGTTGCATAATAATTACATCAATTAAAATAATTTACAAATCTATGAATTAACTATCTCGAAAACCATCCTATGGGTTTTCCTTGCTCCCTCTGCACGTGTGTTTGCTAATCTATAGTTTCTACTCTAACCTGAGTTTCTCACCGAATCTTCGAGGGGAGGGAGTGAAGATCATCTGTTTTCCCTTTTGCTCTTATTTACCACCATGCTCTGCCTTCTATTCGAAAACTTATAATAAAAATCAGTTGCGATGTTTCATTCACGCACAAATACATCTTGAATTTAAAGGGCTAGACAATTACTCCTCTTTCGTTCAGTTCTGCCACGCTGGGAAATACGTCACAAGTTCCAGCTTTACGGTCTTTTGAAGTAGGATTTGCATATTCCAAGAGAAGCTACTAAGGGGATTTGCACCTGATATGTTTCCTCTCCCCAACCTCACTTCCCTCCTTTGTCTCCTTTCCGGCCTCGCTCCAGAGGAGCCGGCACCCCCGTCCCTGCGGCTCTGCTGCTCCAAGGTCCTTTCCCTGGCTCCACTAGCTCCTGGAGTCTTGGCCGAAGCGGGGGTGCTCCTGCCCTCGCCGCCCCCCCCATCCTGCTCTAGGTTCCATTGAGGAAATCGTCCTCCATTGTTCGGCTCCCTAAGAAGAGTCACCAACAATATTCTACTGATTTTACAGTTTGCAGCCAGAAGACACCTGTCCCGGAACGTCAGTCAGTGACAGACACACGCCTCCAGAAACGCGGCATGGCCGAGAAGGGCGAGGCCAGCCACGCCCTGCTCTGGGCTCTGGCCAGCGAGGCCACAGGGGACACAGCCAGACAGCAGAGCAGAGGGCAGCACGTGGGTAAGGAGCAGCTCCAGGGGCCAGGGGGCTGCCCCCACCCCACATACCACCACCACGAGGCCTTCAAGCCCAGGCGCACCCTGAAGGGCTAGGCAGTGAAGCCCCGCCCCCTCTTGGTTATTGGTGGAGACCCCTAAGAGGATGGAAACCTCAGTCTCCCTCTCAAGGAATGGGGGTCCCCAGATGGGTCTGCAAGGCTGGCTAAAGATGCTTCCCCTCCCCTCCCCTTTCTCCTCCTCTTTCTTCTTTCTCCTCCTCCTCCATTTCCCCCTCCTTCT